>JAXQQM020066690.1:0-69191 GCA_034641835.2 Pinus albicaulis
TTTATGGTTAGCCCTATCTATCAAAAAGCTCTTTATTATTCAAGTTATGCTTTCAAATTCCCTTTGTTGAGAATTAAACCTCTCTTTCTAAATCATTAATGTTCATCTCATTCCAAAAACAAAAGGATCATGTGGCCAAGTTAGATTTTCCCTTTGATATCCCATATCTTTTGATGAGTGTGTTATGACCTTTTCTTCACTCCATTGCCCAATGAAACAGACATTTTGTTGTCCTATATATCTTTCCTATGCCTTTCATGCTCTGTTGTATCATTCCAAACAAACAAACAAACAAACACCTGCACTTAATAACTATTCTAAAATCAATACTCTAAGCACACAAGATAAACCTTTGAAAACAAACGTTTGAGAGATCCCTCTTTGAGAACAGGAGGACTAGATCCTGTAACTCTAAATATTGGTTCTGATGTTGCCTTGTATTTTGGTTTGCCAAACTATCAAAACACGGGACACCAACATAATGGCGATCACGGTGGGACCATTCTGAGTCAGTAATAATCTAAGTACTCCTTAGGACTCCAGAAATCCCTTATTTTCAAAGACTATCCAGTGATTATCAGCCACCTCACCGCCACCAACATAATGGCGATCACGGTGGGACACTGAGTAAAATCTGCAAAACAAAACACTCACTGTCTAAGTATAACATAAGTAACCTTCTTCAAGAACTACCAAGCAATGGTAATCATGATAGGACCTTTTGAATCAGTGACAAACTAAGTAACCCTTAGGATTCTTAGAAAACCTTATCAAACCATGAAGGATTCAGTTACCAAGCCATAAGAGTGAACTCTGTGTGTTTTGACACCGTAGCTAAAGTGTTAAGACAGATTTAGGACATTCTCATAGCCTATAAGACCAAAATAACTCAAAAAACCCAAAAAAAAATTAGTTTGGCTTTATAATAAACTTAGTGGTGGACTATAAAACTTTTACTCCCAAAGAGCTAAAATTTCCACCTGGCGACTCCAAAATCCTAAAAATAGACCTTAAGACTCCACTGGGAAGACCCCAAGCCTTAATAGCACCATACAAGCTTAGCTAGAAGGCTTTAAGATTAAAATTTTCCTTCTTCTGAAAAGATCAGTTAGCCTCTTAAAGACTGTCATATTTGGTTAAACTCTCTTTCTAGCCAGGTCTAAAAAACACAGCATAGTGGCTCCTAGAAAGATTTATACTAGAGCCTACCCTGACCCAAACCCACTGGAAGAAGTTGACAACCATGAAAGTATACTTAGGAAATCTTCCAAGATAAAATTTTCAACTGTTTTTAGATCACCCTTGAGATCTAATTCAGTCCCTGAAAATCTTGCAGCTCTACACCAATCACAAGTCGACTTAAGGAATCCTTTTAGAACTAGGTCGCTTGATGATATAATTTAGATAGACTCTGAGCCTTCACTTTCATCCCCAGAACAAAGTGAACAACCTGGTAGTAGAGAAACCACACCACCTGATTTACATTTCCTTCTAAATTTAGGTGTCTCTCATCCAAGGTCAGCTCAACAATCTATCCCCGGTACATCCACATCTGTCCATCCAACATCTACTGTCCAAACCACTCCACTTCAACCCACTCCCCCTCTTGTGAATCCACCCCCACCACATATCATGGCAGCATGGTATGCTCCCTTGGTCCTTCCTATGCCACTAGTCAATCTTCCACTGGACTATCAGTCCAAAATTCCATTGTATGATGCTAACAATGCTACAACTGCATCACAACATGTAGATAAAATGAATGACTACTTTGACAGAAACGAAATTGATGATGATTCTGTCAAGCTTAGGTTATTTGCTCAAAGCTTAGGGGGAGAAGTAAGAAAATGGTTTAAAGGTTTAGCCCCTCATAGCATTAATGATCTCCAAGGCTTTCATCAAACATTCTTAAACAAATGGGAAGTGAAGAATAATCCTCTCCAAGTCCTTTCCGATTACAAAAATCTCCATAGAAACCCTGGGGAAAGTGTGCAAGCTTATTGCACTAGATTTAATAGTGTGTATAATGCCCTTTCCCCAGAACTAAAACCTCCACAGGGCTCAGCTTTAAACAAGTTCCCTGAAGGGTTTGACTCTGACATGACCTATTCGCTAAGAGAGAGAGATTTTACAACTCTTGAAGATATGCAAAGGGGTGCTCTTTCTATGGAAGTCAACTTAATGGAGAAGAGAGCAAGAATGAAAACTGAGAAGAGAGTATCTTTTAGAGAGGAATCCCCTCCTTCTACTTCAAGCTCAAAAATGGAGAGAATGATGGAAGAAATGATGAAAGAGATGAGCATAATTAAGAAAGCACAAGCCAGTCAAAATCAAACTGCTCCTCGAAATAGAAATCAGAATTATAGAAGAGAAAACAATCAAGACAAACAGAACGAGAATGACCAACAGATTAGACCTCCCTTCCAACAAAACTATGTAGATCAATATGAGGAAGATAGGGAGTTGGAAAGGTTGGAAGAAGCTCATGTAAACTTGATTGGATCAGACAGTGGAGATGATTTTTTTCTCACTGAGGAAGAACAAGAATTCTTCTCTGATGACCAAAATACAAACACCTATGAAAACTATGATAACTATAGATTGGGTTTTGAAAAATAAATTATGGAAGTGCATAAACAATACGATCTTAGGAGAAAAGGTTATAGAGATAACATAAAAGACAAGAACACTAATGCCGCTATCAAGAAAAACACAGAAACTCAGCCCAAAAAGACAGCAGAGAAAACCAACATTTAGGCCAAAAAACCAGACTTAAACAAAGACAAAGGCGTCCAGCCAAATGTTGAAAAAAGTACCCCTAGCACTTCAACTAGTGGTCCTACCAAAACTGTCCCAATTATCAGTCCAAATAAGGTTCAACAAATCAAAGTTGCTGAAAAGAGTTCAATTGAAAAAGCAGATGTAAATATCAACAAGTCAATTATTCATTTCAGCCTTGAGGGAGAGATTGCCAAGATAAAGATTACCATCCCCCTAGCTGAAATAGTAACCCAAGAGGTGTACAAAAACAAAGTTTTGAAAGCTTTGAACTTAGGAAGTGATACAGACACTTTAAACTTGACAGATGACAAACCTGAGTTGTTGTTTGGTCCAAAAGTTGAAGGAAAATATCAAGAAGGGGCTGTCCCTCCCTTCTATGTTAGCTTGAACATACATGAGAAAATTTTACACAATGCCATGTTAGATTCGGGAGCTTCACACAATCTAATGCCCAAGGTGGTAATGGAAAGCTTAGGCTTAGAGATTACTAAACCATACAAATATTTTTATTCCTTTGACTCAAGCAGAGTCAAATTTTTGGGTTTAATCAAATATTTATGTGTTAATCTAGCTCAAATCCATGCTAAGAGTCTAGTAATGGATATAGTTGTTGTTGACATTCCCCTTAAGTATGGCATGCTCTTATCAAGATCTTGGGGAGCCAAACTTCAGGGAAGCCTTCAAATGGACAAGTCTTATGCCAACATTCTTGTTTTTAACCAAAACAGAAGACTATATAGGGAATCTCACATGAAGTACATGGTGAGCAACATAGACAAACCAAACAACACTCCAATCTATTCTATTCAATCAAGTTTAGATTCCTTTATCTTATGTAACGAAGATGAAATTACTCAACAAGATAAAGAAAACATGGACCCAATCAGTTCACCAGAACAATCCAATCTTCCCCTCAATCAAATTCAAAACATTACCAATCAACAACAACAAGAAAATGAAAATAGGAATGACATACTTTGGACAATAAACTTTGATGGATCTTGTAATAAAACAAGTGCAGGAGCAGGTGTGTGGATTCAAAATACAAATCAGATTTTTTCATATAAATTGGATTTCCCATGCACTAAAAATATTGATGAGTATGAAGCACTTCTCCTAGGTTTACAATTGCTCAAACAATTAGAAGCCCAAAAGATAACGATCATAGGAGATTATGAACTAATCATAAAACAAATCAAAGGAGAATACTCAGCCAGAAATCTGAGGCTTAGGGAATATCGGAACACTGCCCTCGATTTATTAAAAACCTTTGAAAAATACGAACTTGTTTTCATTCCTAGAGCATTTAATCATTTAGCAAATGAACTCTCTTTCAATGCCATTAAATGTCAAATACATGAGATAAATGAACAACTTAGCGTAAAGGTAAAACATAGGCATGCAGTGCCTGATAACGAAGATCACTGGCAAGTGTTTGATTCTGACCAACACATAGACGATTTCTTAAAGTCAGAAAATGATTTCACCATACCAACATCAGAATCTAGCCACAATGAAAACTGTCCATAATCGAAGAAATCCCAGAAGCTGAAATAACACACTCTGCTGATATAAATCATTATGAGAATCCGTTTGAAGCAGAGTTAATTAACAACATGGACCAAAAAGACCTGGAAGTTTTAGAATGTAAAAACGGTTCAATTCCAAGAGGTCTCTCACCTTTGGAACACCTTTTCGACTTTAATGATGTAGCCAAAGAACAAAAAATGGAGCATGTAGAAAAAAACGTAGAAGGACACAACATAGGCTCCCTAACAGAACCCAAGATGATTAAATTGTCCAGCACTCTTCCAAATCACATAAAATCTCGATACATTGATCTGTTTAAGGAGTTTAAAGATGTTTTTTCCTGGGCATACACAAATATGAAGTCTTACGATACCAGCATCATTCAGCACAAGATTCCCTCGAAGGAAAATCAAAAGCCCTTCAAACAAAAACTAAGGAGAATAAACCCACTTTTATTACCTTTAGTTAGAGCCGAAATTGAAAAGATGCATGATGCTGGCATTATAGTACCAATTAGATTTTCAGAATGGGTATCAAACTTAGTTTCTGTTAGGAAAAAGACAGGGGAGATCAGACTCTGTATCGACTTCAGAAACTTAAACAGAGCATCCCTAAAAGACAACTACCCATTGCCCAAGATGGATCATATACTTCAGAGGGTATTTGGGTCAAAAAGGATATCACTCTTAGATGGGTTCTCGGGTTACAACCAGGTGTTAGTGCTCCCAAGTGATCAAATCAAAACTGCTTTTACCACACCTTGGGGCACCTTTATGTATGTCAAAATGCCTTTCGGATTAATGAATGCAGGGGCCACCTTCCAAAGGGCCATGGACATAGCCTTTTATGAAGACATTGGCTATTTCATAATCATTTACCTTGATGACATAACCGTTTTCTCAAAAACTGATGAAGAACATTTGATTCACCTAAGAAAAGTTTTTGAGAAGTGTAGGAAATTTGGCTTGTCATTGAATCCCAAGAAAACACTCTTTGGTCTCCAAGAAGGTAAACTTCTTGGCCACATAATTTCGGAAGAGGGAATCAAAATAGACCCTACAAGGATAGATGGCATATTGCAGATCAGTCATCCAAGAAGCCTCAAAGAATTACAATATTTCATTGGAAAGATTAATTTTCTAAGGAGATTCATCCCCAACCTTGCCGAGCTATTTAAAAACATTACAAACATGCTTAAAAAAGATGTGGGTGTAAAATGGACTTTACCCGCTAAACAATCGTTCGAACTAGTCAAACAAGCTCTTACCCAAACACCAATCCTGATTAGTCCGGATTTTACCAAAGATTTTTACATCTTTTCCTTTGCATCTGAACATACAATAGCTGCAGTTTTACTTCAAAAGAATGATTTGGGGCAAGAACAACCAATATCTTTCTTTAGTAGGGCCTTAAGAGATGCTCCTCTCAAATATAACATCATGGAAAAGCAAGCCTTAGCATTAGTGAAAGCATTAAAAGACTTTAGGGTCTATATTTTACACTCTCACATAATTGCTTTTGTTCCACATACTGTTGTCAAGGACATTCTAAGTCAAGACCCCGATGGTAAAAGGGGAAAATGGATTGCAACTATTCTTGAATATGACTTAGAAATTAGGCCCACCAAACTAGTTAAAGGGCAAGGATTAGCAAAACTTATGGCCGAGTCTAACTTCCAAGCACTAGACATGAATATGGTAGATGTGTTGGAAGAAATAGAAGAATCTACCGCTCCTTTTATTGAAGAAACATTTTTGAATTCTCCTTGGTATGCTGACATTATTTATGTGCTTTTATATTTAAATGCCCCTCCTTCTTTGTCTAAAACTAAAGCTAGATTTTTGAAACAAAAGGCTTTGAGTTTTTGCATATTAGATGGGGTATTATATTGGAAAAATGCTGTTGGAATTTTGCTTAAATGTTTACTTGAAGATGATGCAGGAAAGATCATGCATGAGTTGCATGGAGGAGAATGTAGAAGACACCTCTACTGGAAAGCTACAGCGAACAAAATTCTTAGATCTGGTTACTATTGACCTACCCTTTTCCCAGACACTCAGAAGTTGGTCATGTCTTGCCATAAATGTCAAATCTTTGATGGCAAGAGAAAACTCCTTCCCTTACCTTTACATCCTATCAGAGTTGAGGCACCTTTTCAACAATGGGGTTTAGACTTCATTGGGGAAATTCACCCATCCTCCTTAGCTCAGCATAAATGGATCCTCACAGCTACTGACTTCTTTACCAAATGGATAGAAGCTATACCATCCAGGAATGCTAATGACTCTGTCATTATCAAGTTCCTTGAAACAAATATCCTATCCAGATTTGGTTGTCCCAGAAAAATCATAACAGACAATGCTACTGCTTTTAAATCTAAGAATATGGTTGATTTCTGTTACAAATACCACATAACCTTGGGCCATTCCACTGCTTACTATCCCCAAGGAAATGGATTAGTTGAATCTTCCAACAAGAGCCTCATCAATATCATTAAGAAATAAATGGAATAGAACCAAAAGTCATGGCACAATAAGTTGGTTCATGCCTTGTGGGCTGATAGGTTAACTACAAAGAAATCAATAAATATGTCCCCCTATCAGTTAGTTTATGGCATGGATGCAGTTTTTCCTACCTCATTGGGAGTTCCAGTCATGAAACTCCTTCAAGAAGTGCAGATTGAAGAGAATGATATGCAGAGAAGAATCAACCAAACAATCCATTTACAGCAGACCAGAGAGGAAGTCTATGAAAGAACACAGTTAGTCCAAGAAAATATGAAGAAGCTATTTGATAAGAGGACTAAGGAAAACAATTTCCAAGTTGGAAATGTTGTTCTTAAATGGGATTCAAGAAGAGAAGAGAAGGGAAAACATGGCAAGTTTGAGAATTTGTGGAAAGGGCCCTATATTATTCATGCTGAGAGGGGTCACAATACATTTTTCTTGAAAGAATTGAATGGAGAAGATCTGTATGGAGGTCCCATCAATGGCAGGATGCTCAAACATTACTTCCGCCAAGAATCCTAAGTTTCAAAGTATTTTTATTTTTCATCGAATATCATTAAATCATCCTTTATTTTTCGATTAAATGCTTATGAGGCACCGATCGTGAGATCAAGCTCTTGAAGAAAAAATGCTCAAAAATGAAGCGTACGTAACTAGTTCGAAATAGATCGACCGGAAAGAGCTCAGGATACGTATCCTAACGCCGCGAACGGCACTCAAATCCGATGTCGTATGCAAGATATTCAAAATTTCCTTAAAGATTCGTCAATTTCAATTAAAAAAGGCCAAAATTGACTTTATGAAATATTTTATTAAAAAAAATATTCCACAATATTTTGGAATATTCTATGGAATATTCCACGAATATCTCGCGTATCATTCCGGGCGCAAACTTACGGATAAGGCGCCACGTGGCTAGCCCGGAGGCTGCCACGTGGCCCCAAGTCGGATTGAAAATGGCGTTTCAAAAACATTATTATGGACTCGGCGAGGTTTGAGCACGGGTCGGGGCCGTGCAAACGGAACGGTTTAACCGTCGGGCCAATGGTAATTCTTATTTGTATTGGCGGCAAAGTTCTTTATAAACTTTAAATAAGGTTTGGGCGGGGCCCAAAAGGGGGCCAGCCCCCTCTGCATAGAACCCACAGCGCGGAACCTATGGTCTATTTCATCGGCGCGCAACGTCGGGGTATGGTCACCCGACCCAACGGAAGGTGCGGAGTTCCCATTTAATACGGTTATATCATATGGTGGTGACTTTAACAAATTCCGCCATAAACCAAAGTTCTTCAATATATTCCGTTCGGTGCGGTCATATAACCCTTATCCGTTAGCCCCCTCTAACTGGCGGTAAATTCGGCGGTCCACTCCAAAATTGGCGCCATTCCCTATTTTTTCGGTGTTATCTGGCAATTAGCCAGATTTAGTGGAGTTTTGTTAGGGAAAACTAGCAGTTGGAGTAAAAGTGCCATAACTTTGGCTAGGAGAGGCGTTTGGATACGAATTTTTTTTTTTTTTTGGGTGTAGAGATCATTCTGGAGCTGTTGGAAGTGTTTGAAGAGCCATCAGGGCATTCTAACAGAGAATTTACCAGCGTTTTTGGTCGTGGAGCCACTAGGGCCTAAGGGAAAGAGAGTTGTTTTGGACTACCTTCATCCAATGGAGGTGAATGTTTAGTCATTTTAGACTGATTTGGGCCTTCTGAATCTATTTTTGCAGTGTATTTTTCCATTTGAGGCTTATATACAGTTGTAATCACATTTTGAGCATTTAATCAAAGGAGAAAAAGCCTAATTAGAGGCTTTTGGACCCAGCGGAGGTAGCCCAAGAGAGGGGTGAACCGCTTAAACAATTATTTGCTGTCACACTGTATAATTTTGCTACATATTTTCAGATTCTGATAGTTTAAACAGTAAATTTTTATAAGCAAGCTTTTCCCAAACAAGTTTAAACAGTAAACAAAACTTGTTAGTTTATCTTCAAACCTCTACACTTCAATTGCAGAATATGTATACTTGTCTATTCACACATTAAAGTTGGATCAATGAATACTTTGTAGTTAAAACAAATACTTTCATTGATCGATCTTAGTGATTACATTTTATTTCTTTAGGCAGAGTCTGTAGAAGGGCCAGGTAGCCTCCGGATTCATCCTTTCCTTGAAAGGTGAAATATCCGGTGAATGCCCCTATAGTCAATCTCTGTATGAGAAATAGTTTGTTCTCACAATTTCAGATCAGGTTGGTATCGTAGCTCAAGGTTTTTCTTAAGAGTTTGTGAAATTTGTGCAAGTAAATTGTATTATTCTGCAAAATTTGATGCTTACTAGGCTGAAATTGCAAAGAGGGGAAGGTCAATTGGTTAGAGAACAAGTTAATCCTCAACCAAGGAGGGATAGAGTGCCATTACATCCACCTTCCATTTCATCCTCATTAGCCTTAGAATCAGCCACAAACATGTCTTCCAGAGAAGGAGAAGTACATGAGGAAATGGATCCCAAGGAAGAAGAAAGAGTCTTTAGAAAAGCTTTCTTGGACTTGACTGAGATGGTTAGGATCCTATACTAGGAGAGAAATGATAGGACTGCTAGAGAAGGGTCTAGAAACCAAAGAGAAGAAGGAGATTCTTCAGGAGGAAAGAAAGACAAAGATGAGTCTAAGAAAGGGAATGGAGGAAATGGTGATCCACCATCTCCATCATCATCCTCATCCTCCACATCATCCTCTTCAACTTCTAAAAATCAGTCACATCAAACAAAAACCTCTTTTAAAAATCCTTTGTTGAAGCTTGATGTAAAGTTTGAGTTGCAAATGTTTAATGGTGATGTTAATGCAGAGAAATTGGATAATTGGATAAGACAGCTGGAAGTCTATCTAAGAATCCAGAATTTACATGATGATGACACTAAAATTCAATTAGCCTCTTTGAGAATGGATGGAGCAGCTTTGGTTTGGTGGGAAGCCAAGACTAGAGAGGAGATTAAAAAGTATGGTAAGATAACTCTAACATGGAATGATTTTATTACAGCCATTAAGAAACAATTTTATCCTCTTGCTCATATTCAAAAAGCCATCATGAATTGGCAACATTTTAGGCAACTCAAGGGTCAAAATGTGCAAGATTATACTCAAGAATTTAAAAGGAGAGCACTTCTACTTGGGGTAGACTTACAAAGTCAAGACACCTTATTGAAATACATAGGTGGTTTGCACAGTTACCTTAAACATATTATCCTAATGTTCAATCCTACCAGCTTAGATGAAGTTTGTGTGCAAGCTACACATTTAGAAGCTAGAGGAAAGAATACTCTTGATGAGGGTAGAAACAAGTCTTTCAAAGGAAAGAACAAAGAGAAAAACAAAGGAAAAGGCAAGAAAAATGCATCTATCAAACAAGAGGGTGAAAAGGTCATTTGTAAACATTGTTCAAAGAGTGGCCATGAAGAGAAAAACTGTTGGAAACTTCATCTTGAAAAAAGAAACCAGTTTAACAAAAACAAGGGAAAGAAGAAAAATGCAGCTACTACAACTACACCACAAGATTTAGGTGATGATTCAGGTGATGAAACAAAAATTACAGCCATGGGTTTGAAAAGTTTGAAAGGGAAGGAAATTGAAACTCAAGCAAGTGCTAGTTCTTCAAACTGTCATACAAAAACTCCTAATGATGAAGAAAGAATTGAACTGTTCCATGTGAGGGTAGTCTCAAAACATACCAAAATTGACACACTATTTGATAGTGGGTCACAAGCTAACCTCATATCTGAAGATTTGGTCAAGCAACTTAAACTTGAGACCATTCCACATCCGAAGCCTTATCCACTTGGATGGATATGCAAGGATGCTAACTTGCAAGTCTCAAGGAAGTGCATATTGCGTTTTTCAATAACTGCACACTATATTGACACAGTTGAACTTGATGTGGTTCCACTTGATATATCTGGTATTGTTTTGGGAAGTCCTTACTTGTTTGACAGGAAAGCAATCTTCTATCGCCATGAAAACAAATATCATCTTTTCAAAGATGGCAAGGAGTTTATTGTCAGAGCTCATCGCAAGAAGACAAATGTTGCAATGGTAAATGCAGGACAGGTAAAAAGGCTAGTCAATTCAAGCAAGAGTTTTGTACTTCTTATGGTCAAGCCAAAGGTTGATGTGAATCATGAGTCATTTAAAAATTGTGATGCAAAGCTTAAATCTGATTTATATGATGTAGTTGATGCACATCATGAGATGTTTCAGGAACCAACAGGTTTGCCTCCTAAAAGGGAGATTCAGCATGAAATCCATTTACATCCAAATTGTCCTCTTCCTAACATAGGCATGTATCGCATGTCTGTTATGGAGAATGCTGAAATAAAGAAGTAGATTAAAGAGTTGTTGGACAAGGGTTTCATAAGGCCAAGCACTTCGCCATGTGGGTCACCGATAGTGTTGATTCCAAAGAAAGATGGAACTTGGCGTATGTGTGTTGACTTCAGAGCTTTGAACAAGATAACGGTAAAGAATCGTTACCCACTTCCAAGAATAGATGATTTGTTAGATCAGCTAAAAGATGCAAGATATTTCACTAAGTTAGACTTAAGAAGTGGTTATCATCAAGTAAGAATTGAAGAAAGTGACATTTGGAAGACAGCTTTTAAAACCAAACACGGACTCTTTGAGTGGCTTGTGATGCCGTTTGGTTTATGCAATGCACCTGCAACTTTCATGCGGGTAATGGATGATGTCTTACGTCCTTTTCTTGATGATTTTGTTATTGTCTACTTAGATGACATCTTGATTTTCAGCAAGACAAGAGAAGATCATGTCATGCATGTCAGTAAAGTACTTGATGTTTTGAAGAAAAATCGGTTATTTCTTAAGATGTCAAAGTGTGAATTTGGAAAGACTTCTTTGGTTTATTTGGGACACATAGTAGGTGGAGGCGCTTTGAGAATTGATCCTTCCAAAGTAGAAGCTATTGTGAATTGGCCTACTCCCAAGTCCATTATAGAGGTAAGAAGTTTTTTGGGTGCAGCTCAGTATTGGAGAAAGTTTATTGCTAACTTTTCTGCCATAGCAGCTCCTATGCATGCAGTGACAAGTGTGAAGCGTGCTTTCCAATGGGGAAGTAAGCAACAAAAATCTTTCGAATCTTTGAAAGAAAAGATCAGTTCAGCTCCGGTTCTTGCATTACCAGATTTGAGACAGCCATTCGAGATTCAGACAGATGCTAGTGATTATGCCATGGGTGCAGTTCTCTTACAACATGGTAAGCCTATCGCTTTTCATTCTGAGACATTTAATGGTGCTGTTGTGAATTATCCTACATATGATAAGGAGTTGTATGCGTTGGTACAAAGTGTCAAAAAGTGGAAGCACTATTTGATGGGCAAAGAAACAGTTGTGCATACCAACCATCAGCTTTTACAGTATTTGCAGTCGCAAAGTAAATTGCAGCAGTCACGACATTTCAGATGGATGGGTTTCCTACAACAATTCCACTTGGTAATAAGGTACAAGAAAGGTATTAACAATAAAGTTGCTGATATGCTTTCAAGGCCTATTATTAGTGCTAGTATTTTGCTTAAGAATGATTCTATTGTGCATGAAAGCTACATAGAACAGTATGCATCAGATGAAGATTTTAAAGAGGTGTATGCTAACTTGAGTAAAGGGAATCATGTTGAGGAGAATGATTATCATTTGCATAACAATTTGTTGTTTCATTTGGGAAAGTTATGTATACCACAGGGAGAGAGATTAAGCATGATGAGAGAAGCTCATTCTTCTCTTATTGCTGGTCATTTCGGTGTAAGCAAAACGGTGGCACATCTGCAGAGGTATTGTTATTGGCCTCGCATGGTAGATAGTGTTACACGTTTCATTAGAGGTTGTTCATTATGTGCTGCAAGCAAGCCTAGCAATAGGAAGCTTGGATTATATACGCCATTGCCGGTACCTTCTAGACCATGGGAAAGTGTTTCTATGGATTTTGTTGGGGGATTACCATTATCTAGAAAGCAGCATGATTATCTTTTTGTAGTAGTTGATCGTTTCAACAAGATGTGTATTCTTATGCCATGTAAGAAAACTATAACTGCTGAACAAACTGCTGATTTATATTTTCAACATGTATGGGTTCATTATGGCTTGCCTACTTCTATTGTTAGTGACAGGGATTCCAGATTTGTTGGAAATTTTTGGTCCAATCTATGGAAGATGATGGACACCAAGTTGAAGAAGAGTACTGCTTTCCATCCGCAAATAGATGGCCAAATAGAGGTAGTGAACAGAACTATTGTGCATCTTTTGAGAGGGTATTGCAGCAAGCATCCCAAGCTTTGGGATGAGCATTTTCATTACATTCAGCATGCTTACAACCGGGCCAAACACTCTTCTACAAATACTTCGCCATTTGAAGCTTGTTTTGGATATTTGCCTAAGTCACCATTGGACTTCATTCTTGAGAAGGATATTTCCATTGATGGGCATAGTGACGTTGACAAAGCTCGCATGTTCATTGAAAGAATTCAGCTCATTCATCAGCAAGTTCAAGAATAGCTTGAAAAGAGTCAAGGCAAGTACAAAGAAAGACATGACAAACATAGAATTGATCACAAGTTTCAGGAAGGAGATGAGGTATGGTTGCATATAAGTAAGGATAGAATGCAAGGAGAAGGTAAAAAGCTGAAGCCTATTCGTTATGGTCCATTCAAAATCCTTAAACAAGTTGGACATAATGCTTTTCAACTAGATTTGCCTTCATACATGCAAATGTATTCCGTTGTTAATGTGGAAAATTTACGTTTGTATGAACCTCCTCTTATTGATGATTCTGAAAATCATGTTCAGCTGCCATCCATAGAAGATTTCTCGCCAAAATTTTTGGATGAGTTGAAAGAAGATGCAATCCTTGACAGAAGGACACGCACTTCAAGGAGGGGAGATGTTGAGTATCTAAGAGTTGGTTTAAAAGGCAGTAAACCAAGCAAAGCAAAGTGGATGGAGTTGGAACAAGTGAGGAGGCTGTATCCTCACCTTCTTAACAGGTAATTGAAAGCTTTTGAGGGTCCAAAAGCTTCCCATTTGGGAGGTGTGATCAGGAGATCAAGTCTCTTGAAGCAAAAATGCTCAAAAATGAAGTTGCTCAGAATAGCTCCAAAATAGATCGAATGGAAAGAGCTCGGCGATACGATCCCAACGCCGCGAACGACACTCGAATCCGACGCCGTATGCAGAAGATATTCAGCTTTAAAGATTTGTCAATTTCAATTAAAAAAGGCAAAATTGACTTATGAAATATTTTTATTAAAAAAAGAATATTCCATAGAATATTCTAGGAATATTCCGTGGAATATTCCACAGAATATTCTGTAGAATATTCCGGGCGCAGCCAATGAAAGGCCGCCACGTGGCTAGCCCGGAGGCCGCCACGTGGCCCCAAATCGGATTGGATTGGAATGGCATTTCAAAAAATTTATATATGGCCTCGGCAGGATTTGAAACGCGGTCGGCCGGATGTTAACCCAACGACCCGACCGTTAGGCCAAAGATGTTTCTTGTTTACATTGGTGGCAAAGTTTTTTAAAAACCGTGTGGATTGTTTGGGTGGGCCCGGAAGGGGGCCAGCCCCCTCAGCATAAAACCGTAGGCCTGAACCGTGGCATTAATTCATTGGCGCGCAGTGGTGGGACGTGGTCCCGTGCCAATAGCACCGGTGGCGGAGATATATTTAAACATATGGTTATGTATTAAGTTCAAACGGTAATGTTCCACTATTTATGCAACAAACAGCGCCAATGTTCGGTCTTATGGATAAGACCCTTATCTCTTCAGCCCCCACGTCTGGCGGACTCCCCAAATTCAGCGGTTACTCCATTTTAGTTGGATTATCTGGCAGTTAGCTAGATTTAGTGGAGTTTTGTTAGGGAAAACTAGCAGTTGGAGTAAAAGTGCCATAACTTTGGCTAGGAGAGGCCTTTGGATACGAATTTTTTTTTTATTTTGGGTGTAGAGATCATTCTGGAGTGGTTGGAAATGTTTTCAGAGCCATCAGGGCCTTCTATCTACGAATTTTACAGCGCTTTTGATCGTGGAGCCATTAGGGCCTAAGGGAAAGAGAGCTGCATTGGACTACCTTCATCCAATGGAGGTGATTTTGTAGTCATTTTAGACTGATTTGGGTCTTCTGAATCTGTTTTAGCAGTCTATTTTTCCATTTGAGGCTTTTATACAGATGTAATTTCATTTTGAGCATTTAATCAAAGGAGGAAAAGCCTAATTAGAGGCTTTTGGACCCAGCGGAGGTAGCCCAAGAGAGGGGTGAACCGCTTAAACAATTATCTGCTGTCACTCTGTATATTTTGGCTGTTTATTTTCAGATTTTGATAGTTTAAACAGTAAATTTTCATAAGCATGCTTTTCCCAAACAAGTTTATACAGTAAACAAAACTTGTTATTTTATCATCAAACCTCTACACTTCAATTGCAGAACATATATTCTTGCTTATTCACACATAAAAACAGATCAATGAATACTTTGAACTTAAAAACAAAATACTTTCATTGATCTAGATATTGGTGATTACATATTATTTCTTTAGGCAGAGTCTGTAGAGGGCCAGGTAGCCTCCGGATTCATCCTTTCCTTGAAAGGTGAAACATCCGGTGAATGCCCCTACGTCAATCTCTCGTATGAGAAATAGTTTTTTCTCACAATTCTCACAATTTCGCATCAGAATTTATTCATTCAATCTCATCCATATAAGGAATTTTCTATCAAAAGGAAGGAGTGAAAGAAATGGGAAAATTATTTAAGAATCTAATGGCCTTTCTATGTGATCTGACAATCTATTATGATGGGGATATTCATAAATGCTTATGGAAAATTATTCATTCACTTTGACTATGAGAATAGAAACTCTTCAGTAGCATGTAAATTATTAAACAAGTTGAGGGAGTCTAGAAGTTGCTTGGATCATTCTTCTCCGGGAGAAATTTAGGGACACTCGCTGCTAGAAAAATTGCAAACATTGAATTACAAAGCACTTATTGATTCTTTTCAAAAAATATTTCTCCTTAGGACATTCTTAAGGAAATGTTAATGAGTAGATGTAATTATGCCTTACAACCAAATGATCGGCGTTCAATTATTCACATGAGAAGTTGTTGTGTTGATGAAACAAATTTTCAGGAGAAAGCGACAAGAATGTGCTCTCCAAATTGGCACATCCTTTGAAATATTTCCTCTCCAAATTGATGTTGATTAATTGGATTTGTGTGCTGCATTTTTCATTTAAATTGTGTTACATATAATCATAAAATATTACTGTCCAGGTCAATCATCTAACCAGTCTGATTTAGAATGCATTTTTGTATATAAAAGTTGACCTTTATAAAAACTTGTGAATGAATTGCTTATTTTTTTAAGGTCTCTAGTTGATGACTGTCTTCACCTTTAATATTAAAGAAAACTACACCATAGAATCTTGGGTATTCTCTCCCCAATTCAATGTTCCTCAAAACTGTCAAAATCATGTATGATCATGCATAGTATAAGTCGACCACAGATGGTATGCTCAACTCATATCTCGTGGGATGTATGATCTTGATAGATGATTCATCATTGAAAAAAGGAAAAAAAACAACATTGATTGCCATTATCGGGGTGCTTCCTAGGTCATAGCCATCATCAAGAAACTACACTCTAGCAGAAGAGTTCTTGCAACATATCCTAGCTCTTTTCTTTCCCCTGGTTACAAATATCAATAATGGTGTCCTTGGATCCAAATTTTGGTGTTGAACTTGGAGCTAAAGGTGACACATTTAACCCTCCAACACAACTGAGGTCACTGAGCCATTTTGTCCCCACCTGTTATGAAAAAAATACCCAAGATAGTACTACTAATGTCATTTTATCCTTTCTGCTCCACTGTTCTGTTTTAAAAAATAAAGTCTTTAATCCCTCGGGTTTTCTTTGTAGTTTTTTTTTAACTTTTAACTTTCAAGGGTTCTATTTTCCCATGTTTGGGTTAGTCAAATTTTTTAAGTTTTGTGTCAGCTTTCTTTGTTTTGAATAGAAAACCAAGAGAAAAAAATAAGGCCAAAAACTATTGGCGATTTACATAAGCAACCAAGGAACAATTTGGCATACTTCGAAAACATTGTTGAATTAGGAATATTTGGATGTGGGATCGGTGCGTAGAATTGGAATTCATTAGACTATGATGGAACCTAAATTTATGCAGTTTCGAGTCGCTCGCTATTATTAACAATTCGATCTTTGACAAAGCATTGAAAAGATCTAGGACAGAGACATTGGGATAGATAAAAATGAGGGAAAGATGCATCTATAGGAAGACAGATAGACCGTTAGGAACTTGTTGATCGGGATTGCTTGTTAGGGGCCTGCTGAGCTTGTTAGGGGCTTTCTGTTACGGCTTTCGAGAAGGCATTGGAAATCGATCGATAAATAAGCAAGGCAGGTTAACCTTACAGTAAGGCATGGAAGGGAAGGAAAGTTCGTTTCTTCTATTTCGCCTTCACTTATCTATTCTGGGATTCATCGATGTGATTCAAAACCCCCGAATTAATTTTAGGTTTCCACTATTTGCATTCGGGATATCAATTTTAGGGTTCCGCAAATAAATTCTAAGGGTTTTCCAAGAAATAATGTATGATGTGTTTGACAGGATGATCCAGGTGGATATCAGTGGCCACCCACCTGTTCCATTTGGACCCGCACCATCAGTTCTTGCAGCTTTTCACTTTCAACACAAATTACTATTTTTAGCAGGTTTCCCGATCCTGCACTCCCGGAGCCGTCTTGGGACACTAATGATCCAGGTGGATATTGGTGGTCACACACCTATTCCATTTGAACCCCCACCATCAGCTCTTTCCATTTTTAAGTTGCAACACAACTTACTATTTTGAGAATTTTTTCGGGTCCTGAACTTTCAGAGCTGTTTTGAGGCCCTAAACTACATTTTTTGGAAAACCCGAGAGTAAAATGGGTTCATTGACCGATGTTTCTCACACCAAAATTTTTACTCCTCGTATAGATCTTTCTAACGAGCTATTGAGGGCGTCAAATGGAGATGGTATGCCAAATTTACGTCCCTGTGAAGTTGAAACACCAATTTACCCAAACGGGGCCCATAGTTTTGGCGCTTCATCTCCTAGGGTTAGGTTTTTTTATGTTTAGAGTTTTCCATTGTTTCTCAATAATAAATAGGCCCTTGAGCCTCATTGTAACACAGTTCAGAGGCCTGTAGCTGCCACATATATTCTCAGAGATAAGCTACCAGCACCCTAGCTAGTTTATTTCCATTATGTCTGTAAGCATATTTCAGTCATTTGTTATTAATAAAATGAAGCATGATTTCCGCTGCATCTCTGTGTTTATGGTTATATGTGTATTCTGTTGCATTCTTGCATAAATCTGGATCAGTGGTATCAGAGTGGTCTGCTCTTTCTCTCTTTTTCTTTGCATGTCCCCAACAGAGTCAGGGTATAAGGAGTTAGGACTTGATCTGGTTGAACCCTTGCAAGATCAGCCTTGAAAACCCCAACAACCTCCCATGGCAGAAGAAAAGAAAGACGAGGGAGTAGGAGATCATATCAAAATATTACTCGAGGAGGCCCTCGAGAAACAAAGGAACGCGATGATGGATAACTTTGCTTAGATCCTTCAATGACTGCCCACCTACGGCGCATTTGCATCCAACAGCCACTCTCGAGGCACCACTTCCTTCAAGGTACAAGTAAACTTTTACATTCCTGTATTTGAAGGCCAGATAGATGCAGACATCATATATAGATGGTTGAATTTGTTGGAAGGGTATTTCTCGATCCATGTTTTCTCTGACCGAGAAAATATTATTTTTGCACTCCTTAAAGCCGCCCCCCATGTCAAAGACTGGTGGGAAACTTGTGAGCAAAAGGATGAGGGGGAACCTCTCTATTCTTGACTGCACCCACTTGGAATTTGTTCCGAGATGGCATCAAAGAACAATATTACCCTGTGGGGAGCTATGAGGACAAGTACATCCAATGGACCACGCTGCAGCAATAAAAGGATCAAGATGTGTACGAACTAACAAATATGTTCCATACCCTGTGCACAAATTTGGTATTAAAGATTCAGAGAGACATTCAGTGCTCAAGTACCAAAACTGTCTGCACAGACACATTTAGGAGGAAATGGAGTTCCTCAACATTACCTCTCTTGGCACGGCATATCGCTATCCTGCCAAGGTCGAGTAGAAATTTAAGCAGAAGAAGCGAGACTTTGGATCTGCAAATCTGAAGCCAAGGAAAGGCGCCCCTGAACCACAGAACAGAGGGCAGATCCAAATCAGGGTGACTTAGAACACCACTAAAAATCCAAAGAAGGACACATGAAAGTGGTGTGAATTTCATAACAGCCCCACTCACAGCACAAACGAGTGTCGGGCCAAATAGTCGCTGGTGGCCGAACTGAAGGCACTTGAATCAGATGCATGTTCTGATCCTAAGCTAGAACCAGGGAAGGGAGATTACAAAGGGAAGCAGATCATTGATGTGGACCCCAATGCCATTGTTTCCACCACCAAGCTCTAGAGGGAGGACCCCAAGGATCCAGAGCGGGAGTACCTCTTCCATTCACAGATGTGGGTGAAGGGTTCTCCACTATAATTTCTTGTCGATAAAGGAAGCCAAAAGAACCTCATTTTAGCAGAGTTCGTGAAGCAATTAGGCCTACCGACCTGTTGGCAAGAAATGAGGTCTCAGGGGGAGACCCAGGTTCGGAAAGGTGGCCAACAAGGGTTACCGCCGTAGTCTAGCACAACGCCGGCATTTTCACCCTGCTCTGACGAACAGAGTGTCTCACTCGAGCCATGTCATGACCTTACTAAGGCTGGGGTTGGGTCGGGTATTGATCAATCATGGTAGATACGCAAACCATCCATAACTTAAGTACTTTGATTAAGTGTAAATACCAGACAGATAACAATACTCATGAACTTGATCAGAATGATAAACAAAAATTCAAAATAGCCATGTATCCCACTAAACCATAACACAAGACAAAACTCAGAACAACAGCCTTATATTAGAAAGTGATGCACTAACAGCAAAAGACTATTACAACACTCCTCAGAGTGTGCATGGAAAAACTGACTACAATCGCAGTACAAGATATAGAACAGAATAGAACAGAGAGAGAGAGAACATAACAACATGAACAGAGCTCTCCTACGGCTCCTACTCCCTGATCCCTACTGAGCCAACCTCCTCTTTCCACTGATCAGATGCCTATTTGTCCCATTGCCAGTGCGACTGAAAATTCTTCCCTCTTTTCCACTCGGTTGTTTGCTGCTTTCCCTTATTGCTGGGGGTCCCACTAATTATCTTCTGCCGCTTCCCTTTGCCATCTGTACCTGCTTCCACAACAGTCGCGCCACCTGCCCTTCACCTCTTCACAACCATGACAGTTCTTTGTCTATCGTGGTTGCGCTCTGCCACCTATTCTCCGCAGCACAAAACTGTTTAATTTCAAAACAAGGGCCCCAACAGGCCCCGACCACATCCTATTGACTCGTCCTGAGTCAATTGTTTCCTGTTTCCTCGGTTTCCATTGGTCCGCTTGACTCCATGGCTCGTTCTTTCTGCTCTTTTTCCTCTGCATGCCCAAACAAGGGCCCCAACTCTGAGACCTTTGTTAGTGCGGAAGCTTTCAGCTCTCGGAAGCTTTCAATGGCTTGCTACCATCCTTTCATAAGTAGGTTCGTTTCTGTTGTGATCTGGGTGACCTACTCTTCTCCCACGACGGTCAATAGATTCTCGAAGACGTTTGAGATATGGACATTGGCCTCGACGGCTATTTGTTGTATTTATTGTGTTGTGGTCTTCATCGACTGCCTGAGCTCACGTAGGGCTTGTTTGGCTGTGGCTGAATTTTCCTCAATTTGTTGTATCTAGATTTCAAGCTCCTGTGCTTAAGCATACAATTGGTCAAGTCTGTCCGGGTTTGTGGCCCCCTGAATCTGTTTTGATAGTTGTTGTAGCTTTTTTGAAACTGGTTGTAACTTTAAAGCGAGAGAAGTGGAACATTCGTGCAGACCCTTCATTAGGTCATATGCCTCCTTGGTTGCAATACTCAGGATTTCCTGCATTCTGACGATCTAGGTCTGTCGCTCTGCAATTTTCTCTACGTAAATGATGGCTAGGTCTGGCAGCACGAGCCTATCCTCCAATGCGGCCCTCAGCTCCTTCTTTTCCCTGTTGAGATTCGAACAGGCCACACGGACGTTAATGGACCATCTGACTACGTCGTCCTCTGTCAGGTCACTTGGTATCTGATTGTTGTGGGTTGTCACTGTGGGCCAGAGTTCCTGGAAGACCTTGGTCACCATGTCCATTTGGTCCTGGAGTTGGGTTTTTTCGGTTCTCGGCTATTCGCTCTTCGATAGAGTACGATATGTGTACTTATTGGCGCTGGAAACTTTGTTTGATTGTCTGTTGAAGCCCTTTTCTGTTATAAAACATACCGAATGAAATTATACAATTGGGTTGTTCCCCGAGTACGCACACTTTCGACTCCGGGGGATATCTTGATTCGGTGTCGTTCTTGGAGAGCGACTAACCATAGGGGCTCCCTCTTCTTTGAGTGCTATTGTGGTAGTGAGTTTGAGTTGGGGATGTGTGACACCCTTTAGGGTTACCCATGCTTATATTGGGTTGGACTCTGCGAAGTATACGACCTTGCCTCGCCGAAATGGATTCGGCTCTTGACTTCGAGTTGCTACGTCTTGACAAAAAGATACTGTCTTGCCTTAAAATTTCTGAAAAGAACCTAGTCCAATCGGGGTTGTGCTTACCTCGAATGTGTCGTTGTTGTGAAGTTAACCTTGGTCTCGACATATCCATTTTTTTTAGTTTTCACCCTGACTAGGTCCGATATTGGGGCTGATGTGGAGGGTGTGCGAGATGGGTGAACTTTGAAGTGAATGAGGTGGTGACTGGGGATTGGTGAGTGCGAGGAGGTGATATACGGATGTTGAGAAAAGAATAGCGGTTTATGGGAGGTAGCTCCTGAGTCGTCTGGGGTTCTGTTACGGGCTCTTCTCTGATTGGGACCCCTGTGTCCATATGTTGCGTTTGATCCTCACCTGTCAGATAAAAAACTTGGCTGAACATTGTGACTCTCACCTTCTTAGCCTTGGGGGTGGCTACAGGTGGATTCGAGGCTTTACTTTTTATGATTAGAGCTGTGGTGGCTATTGGTGGTGAGGTAAACAAGTCCAATGGCAGGGTGGCGACTAGGGGGACTAAAATGGAAGAGGATGCAGCATTTGCTGCCTGAAATTTTGTAAATGTAGGAAACACAGGAGAATCATGAGTTAAAGTTTGGACCACCCAGTTAAAGCTCTGTACCTTGGTATTTAGCTACTCAATGATTGGATTTAGTTTTTGTCGCGACATCCTGGCCATCGCTTCCTCTGTTTTCTCTCTCGACAATGGGTTTGGCAGCATGCCATCGAATGAGTAGATGTAGACTCTGCTTCTTATCTCCATTGCTACCCCGAACCAAGAGCATACCTCTACGTGAAAAGCCTGCTCATCAATTTGGAATTTCAACGGCCTCATCTTGAAGGTTGACTCCAGCACGCATGTTGGCTGGATGTAAATCTGCTTATGGTTAACCCCAAACCATATTTGTGTTGCATAGTTGTCTAGCAGAGTCCATGGAATTCGTTGTTGGCTCATCGCAACGTCCACCATCTGGCTGTAATAGAACTTGAATGCCTCCTCGTTCACCTCCTTCGAGCTGGAGTCCCCTGATGTTTTCCAGGGTGTGAACTTCATTGTGAGTGGTTGGCCTAGCGCCACTTCCAGTGGTTGCCTTATTCCTGGAAATTTCCATTTCCACATGGCCAACGCCATGATAAGGTAACCATAGATGAATCCCATGGCCCTCCTGTAGTTGTCCTGGCATGCTTCAAACAACTCATTGAGTAGAAACGAGCACTAGTTCAACTGTGCCCCCTGGAGACAATGCTCCGCAACTGAAATAGTGTCTAGTGTGCATTCCCCTTTTGTATAATGTCTCATTATTTTTCTTGCGATCAAGTAACACGCAAAATTAATCATCGGGTTGTTGATTAAGTCTATCTTAGCTCCTTTTACCCTATCTTGGTGTCGTACTTTTTGTAGTAGTCCATGTCCCCTGCTTTCTTTTCTCTCTTGGAAACCGTCTAGAAAGCTGTAGAGACATCTCTCCCCTCCTGTGACAACCTGGTAAATTTATGAATGTCTTCAACGTGAATTGGGATCTCTCTTCCCAGCTAGAGTGATCCATTGTGAATTCTACTTAGTAAAAACTTGGTGCATTGCATTGCAGCTCCCGTAGTGCCTAACACTGGAAGGTTCCATAGGTTTAGTATGGTGAATTGTTGCACACCTCTGAACTCTAGAAGTACTCTTTGTGCTTGATGTCCCGCCTCTGTGGTATAATTCTCCGTGTAGACCTGTTTCTTCATTGCTGGGAATTGGAAAAAGTCTGTGAGGTTGGTATCAATCAACGAGGCATTGTCGTATTTGCCTACCAGGGATTCCATCTTGTGAATCCTCTCATTGAGCCCATGCTCAACGACTGTTGGCGCTGCCCTGGTCATCTTTGATCTCCTTTGATATACTTGCATCACTATTCCTCCTCTTGCCTTATGAATCCCTGCTTCTGGACTCCTTCCTTGTTCTTTCTCTGGTGACGTTTCCCTTGCTGCGTTTTCTATTTTTGATTCTAACTCGGACTTCTCCGAAATTCTCGCGCTTTCTGTCATGCAAGTTATGTAAGTAACCGGCATGCATGAGGTTGATAAGACCCCATAACTAATTAATTTTCCCTGCCTTTCCCCGTGGCTATAATTGTGCGATTAGTTACCGGGTTGAGGTGGGTTCTGACAAAGCTGACTGTGGTTTCTGGGTTTGGGTAGACGTGACAGGTGATGGTTATGTCTTATTATGGAAAACTTATTGCAGTATGGGTGATGCTAATTATGGAAATTATTTTTCAAAT
Source organism: Pinus albicaulis (assembly GCA_034641835.2). NCBI lineage: Eukaryota > Viridiplantae > Streptophyta > Pinopsida > Pinales > Pinaceae > Pinus > Pinus albicaulis. Next base: position 23,865 of record JAXQQM020066690.1, read on the forward strand.
CTCAGTTATCCTACAGACTGACATGGGTACTATGAATAATGATGATGGAATGATGCTCGACACACTTTTCCTTCTAACGTGGCTGACACATTGGACTTGATCCCCCTGACCAAAATTGGTTGCGTTGCGGTCTCCACAACAAAACAGTGAATTTTTCTTATGCTACGAAGTATCTTTATTGGGAATCCTATCTATGCTCTTCTCGGGTGCGAGAGAGTTATTGACTAGATCTATTCTAGCCTACTCTACCCTACTGACTTCTCTTGGTTGCGAGAGTTTATTTTTTTTTTTAAATGCAGAACTTACTCGTGGTAGGGTTTGAGGCGTGCGTCGTTCACCCATCCTGGCAGTATTTTTCCATCTAGCTGTGCTAAGCGCACTGCTTCAGACTCTTTGATTTCGATCACATGATACGGTCCTAGCCAATGCATTTCCAGTTTCCCTGGAAACCTTTGGTACCTGCTATCATATAGTAAAACTTTTCCACCAACCTTGAAAGTTTTGTGTTTGATGTGGCAGTCGTGCCACGCTTTTTGTCTCTCATTTTGGACAGTTTGGTGGAATTCTGCTAAAAACCTATCTTCTTCTAGCCCCTGTAGCTCCTGTAATCTATCCTTCAAGGATTATTCTTCTAATAGTTGTAGTGAGGTTGCGATTAGGAGGTTGGGTATTGCAAACTCTGTTAGTACTACGGCCTCTCTTCCGTACACAAGTTGGAACGACATTTGCTTATTGAGTCTCTTGATAGTCATCTGGTATGCCCACATAGCTGCTAGTATACATTCATCCCATTCGTCTCGTTGACTGTTGCAGATTTTTGTTAATCCCTTTTCGAGGATTTTATTGAATGTCTCTACCATGCCATTTGCTTGTGGGTGGTAGGGGATGCTCCTGTGATGTTGTACCATGAAGCTTTCAAGTAGGGATTTAATGGTGGCATTGACGAAATGCATACCCTGATCACTGGTCAGACTTTTCAGGCAGCCAAATTGGCAGATTATGTTCTCAAATATGAAGTGCGTCGTTGTGTCGGCTGTGCAGTCCTTCACCGGCATTACCTCTGCCCATCTTGTCAAATAGTCGGTTGCAGTGATTATATACCGGGCCTGCGAGTTTCTTGCCACAGGTGGAATCGGACCTATAAAATCAATTTCCCATTTCTTGAATGGTTGTAGTGCTTTTACTAGGTGTAGTGGAAGCTCGTCTCTATGTGATGGACATCCTATTCTTTGGCAAACATCACATTTCTTTATGAACTCCTTATTGTCAATGTGTACCGTCGGCCACCATAAGCCCGCCTGTAGTACTTTTCTAGCCGTCGGTTTGGCTCCTATGTGTCGGAGTGCAACTCTAGAGTTGCACTCCCATAGTATGGCCTCCCTCTCATGGTCTAGGACACATCTTTGTAAGATTTGGTCCAACCCCATTTTGTACAAGTGTCATACGATGAGCTGGTATTCTGCGGCCCGGACTACTAGGTGTTTCTTCTGTATTGCGGTATATTCCTTTGGGCACTGTCCTATGGTTAGGTAGGTCGCGATCTAATCTAGGTACTCTGGGATGGCTTCTACCCTGAAAAGATCAGCGTTTGGTAGCTGATCATCCAGAGATCCTTCATTTTCTCCATTTCGAGCCTTGACAGGTGGTCTGGTCCCATGTTCAATTACCCAGTTTTAACTATCACCTCGAAGGTGAATTCTTAAAACAGTAGGAGCCATCTGCATATCCTTCCTTCCAAAACCGGTTTGTTCACTAGATACTTTAGAGCTGAATGGTCTGTAAAGAACTTGAACACTCCTCCTAGCAGGTAGTGGTAGAACTTTTGGAGGGAGTACACCATTGCTAGTGCTTCCCTTTCTGTCGTGGTGTAGTTTTGTTCCGCTGTTGATAATTTCCGACTTGCGAAGTACACTGGGTGATCAACTGTACTGTCCCCTAGTTGCGCCAGAACTGCTCCGAGCGCAATGCTTGAAGCATCAATGTGGACATGAAATTGTTTGTCCCAATCTGGATGAACCAATATTGGCGCACTTGCCAATTTTTCCTTCAAGGTGTCTAGGGCCATTGTATAAATTTATGTCCAGTTGGATTGTTCTGATTTCCGTAACAACTTCTCTAATGGGGCTGTTATATTCACGTAGTTCTGGATGAATCGCCTGTAATAACCTGTATGGCCTAACAGTAACCTCAATTTTTTCATAGTTTATGGAGCTTCCATGTTGATTATCACTACTACCTTTGTTGGATCTACGCAGACTCCTTGTTTGCATACAACGTGTCCAAGAAATGTTCCAAACGACACCGCAAAGATGCAATTCTTTAGGTTCAATGAGATCTGTAGCTGTCTACACCTATCAAACATAATTCTCAATAGCGTGGCATGGTCTTTCAACAGGCTGTAGATGGTCCAGTCGTCCATATAGACCTCCAGGAATTTGTGGATATAGTCGCGGAATGCTGCTATGACAATGTGCGAAAATATTGCTGGCGCATTTTTCAAGCCGAATGGAATTACGTGGTATGCGAAGGAACCCCATTTAGTGGTGAAGGTTGTATTTTTCTTATCTTCCTCGGCTATCCTGACTTGATGGTACCCTGAGAATCCATCGACGAAATAATGTCTTTTTTCATAACATTGTAGGACTTCGTCAACGGCGGGGGTGAGGATAAAATTATGTATACAGGCATTGTTCAAACTTCTATAATCAACACAAACTCAGATTTCCGCCTTATCCTTTTTGCTTTGTATAACTATGGGAATTACCCATTCTTCTTCCTCCACTGGGAATATCAACCCTGCCTTCAGCATCTTGTTGATTTCCGCTTTAACCTTTTCCTTTACCCTTGGATTCAATCGATAGGGCCTGTGTTTGATTGGTCTTGAATCAGGCTTTAGTATTATACGCATTTCTCCCAAGTCCCCTTTGATTCCTTTCAAGTCAGCTACGGACTACAGAAACAAGTCCTCATATTCCTGTAGTAGATTGAATATTTCCTTGGTCGTCTCAGCATCCCAGTAGTCCCCAATCTATGCGAATTTGGGCTTCTCTTTGGTCCTAATATTCATTTTCTTAGCTTTGAGGGCGAGCAAATGAATTCCCTCGGTTGTCGGGTTTTCCTGAATATTTCGTTCTCCCTCTGTTTCTTCAAAGTATAAATGTCGAAGTCCCTCTAGATTATCATTGTCCATTTCAGTATTTATTTTCTTGCATGCTACTGATTGTCGGATGTTTTGGTTTGGGAGTGGTTGCTCGTCCTCCTCCTGATTATTTGGGAAGAACAATATTTTTTTAATGGCTTTTACCGCTTGGGTAACTATATCTGTCTTTCCTTCAAATAATAAGCACTGTGTAAACTTCTTCGTAACTTCTTGCCAAGTGCCAATTCCCCTTTTCCTCTCCTCCGTTAGGTACCAAGCCTATGGAATCCTATCGAGGGAGTGTATAAATTTGTGGACCCACAGCTCGTGCAAGTATCCTGTAGTTTTACATTGATCTTTGCACTTCTTCAAATGCTTTGTGGGATCTAAATTCCCCTGGAACTTTCGAGTGCATTAGGGTCCTTCTTCTCCCTTGAACCTGGCTTTCAGTGCTGCTGAAATTTTGTCCCATCACGACAGTGAGTCACGGTGGTTTTTCCACCATCTTGCAACCATGGATTGCAAGGCCACATCCATGAGCGGGACCCTTTGATCCTCCAGTACATTGTCTTCTGTTTTGATAATGAATGTATTCACAACATTCATATCAGACAAGGTTGGGTAACCTCTTACCTCAGTCTCGATCCAATTGATTTTTCTAATGGTGGTGCATATCCTTGTGCTGGTCTCATATCCCCCTTGCTACCAATCCTCTCAGGCTATCTCTGAGTTCAAGTATGAGCTTTGAATGCTCCTCCAGCTCACTGATCCTCTCGCCGTCAGGTTGATATAATCTTCCCTTCTTCCTGTAGTCATTTGATAAAGATGGTCGAGAAGTTGAGCATCTTCTCTGTTATCGATAGACTCTATGTATCAGGGACCTTGATATAGGTCGAGTGGCTGGGTGACTCTGACCTCTCCGTCATCAGTTATTTATTTAAATCTATTACTGCATAGTTTTCAAAAGCCCATTTGATCCCCAGTAATGCTGGATAGGGATCTTTGTCTCTTATAATGTCGATGACCTCAAAGGATGTGTACGTCTTTACTCCTGCAACGTCGACTTCGACCTCCTCTAGCCTACCTATGGGCACAATGCAGTACTGGTTTTCCATATGGAGTTGAATTGGTTAGTATGTTAGTCTTGGTTTCCCCAATGCTTCCCAAGTTTTTCTGGGCAAGATATTTATGTCAGACCCTAGATCAAGCATTGTGTCCTTGATTTGGAATCCCGTGACTTGAGTATTCACCCGAAACTCTTCACTCTTTGTATATATTTATGTGTCGTGCTAGATGATTCCCCTGGATCTGTCGTCTTCTGCACTACTCTTTCTAGGTTTTGTTTTAATTGTTCTAGCATGGGTGCATTGTTAACAATTTTTAGAAATAGACGGAACCATTCTTCAATTGTAGTGCATGTATTGGCTTGGTTTTCATCCCCTTCCTTCAGTCGTGGAATTTCGATTCCTTTGCTTCCCCCAAGCTGGGAAAATTCTTCTACTGCCTCTTGAAAGAATTGATTCTATTTCTCTGGCCTGAATGTTGACTTTGGAGATACTGGTCTTACCAGTTTTATCTGGTCCATCACTTGTGCGTCTTCCCTGGTTCATTTGCCTCCCCTCGTCACTATAGCTACGCTCTGCATGGTTTGAGCCTCGATTATTCTTGGCTCGGCATTTACTAGATTTGTTCCTCTTTGTCTGGCCCTTTCTTCCCATCTTTTGATGAGCTATGGGTAGTCTTATGTTGCGTGTGTATTAACCCTGCACTGAGAGCACCAGAGTCTTCTAGGAAGTGGACATTCCCTAGCCACATGGCCCTCTTGGTCACAGTTGTAACATCATATTGGTCCTCTTCCTCTCGCTCGGCCTCCTCTAATGCCTCCTCCTCATCCTCTAGGAGCCTCGTTCACTCTATATGAAGGACTGTCTAACCGTTATGCCAAAGCATCCAGAGCTCTGCACTGCTCTGTGTTGTGCATGATAGATGCACAGAACTCACAATATACGTTGTTTGAGACATTGGATTAATTTCGCAGTATGGGGCATAGGCGTGGTGAGTGGCCTACGCTTTTGAAAATATTTCAATACTCAATCGTTGCTGAATTTTGTTGCGTGGGGAACCTCGTGTATGGGTGTTGCGGTGGATATAATCCTTGGGTATTTATTTGCGCGACCCCTCCTACTGGTGGAGCTCCTAGTGCCCCTATTGCTGGTGTCCCTATGTTCTGGCCTTTTAATAGAGGACATTCGGTTGCCACATGTCCTTCCATTAGACAGTGCGTACACCATACATTTGGCCTCACTGGACACAAGGGTTGAATTTCCTTTAGTTTTTCTGTTAGGCTAGCTATTTGATGTTGTAGTACCAATATGGAAGGGTCCTAAGTTGATGCCCCTCCTCTAAACTCTTGCGAGTATCCCACCATGGTCTCTATCTTCATGGCCTGTTCTAATGCATCTTTCAACGTCTCGATATTTTGCTGTGTCAACTGGGTCCTTGTCAGCGGGAGAAGGGTCTTGATAAACCAATCCCTTTGGTGATTTGGATCGATCAAGTAGCTGAGTTTTCCAACCGCATCCTTGAAGCTCCTCATCAGATCTGATGCAGTTTCCCCTTCTCGCTGCTTGATCTCCCACATCTCTAATAAACCCTGCTGATATGTTTGGGGTAATTTGAATTCTTTCACGAAATCCCTTTTTACATCGTCTAAGGCTGGGTTCTGATGAGTCTCAGACCACTTTATAAACCAGCGTAGAGCTCTCTCTCAGAGAGTAGTTTGAAATTCTACCAACTTACCTGTGTCTGGTGTCTGTCGAGCCCTCCATATGGCCTCACAGAGGTACCAATGTTGCTCCACATCGTCATTACCCCTCCCAGAAAACTCTTGGTACCGAGTAAATGATCCTGTCATGTTTCCTTGTGTGGGGCTTACTAGAAAAAATCCCCTTATTCCCGGCTGTGAGATGGTAGTACCAGTACGGTTGCTAGAGTGTATTACTACTGTGGCCTGAACACTACTTGGCTTACTTAATTCCCGTAACTTAACAAAAATTTCACCAAGGGGCTGATAGAGTGCCAGGGGAAGGTCGGGATTAGAGCTACTTGAGCTTTGGGGAATAGAGTTACATGGGATGATGGGTGCTGGCCTTTCTCGGAATAGTTGCTCCATCGCAACATGCAGCTCTACATCGGATGTCTCCTCGCAGTGCACGTCATTTCCGTCATACTCCTTTCCCTTTTCTGCTGGGGCTAGGCTCCTATACACCTGCCTTCCTTCGGGCCAGTCCCTTATATCTTGGGAACACCAGCCGACCTTCCATACACAGCACAGCAGTACGGGAGATGAAAAATCTTTTTCTTTCCCTTTTCCTTGTTGTCTTTCAGATGCTTTCACTGGCTTCTCACCACTTCTCGGCCGAGTTGCTCCCTTGATGTGCTCGCCGTTCCTTAACCTCGTGGGAGGTCCATGGGCATCCATATCCTGTCCCCTCTTCCCCCTTTCTGACTTAGCAACAGCATCTCTCATCGATTCGCACGAATCCACGGGTTTGGAACCATCAAAACATCTGTGAATTTTTGGAACTCCTCGGGTCCGCTGTCCACCATCAACGCCTTAATCCGGAGGGGTCTCTCTCAAAAAAATCCTCTTCGAAGCCACGGTACGAATAATGTCCTCCGCTTTTGAGAAATACGGTGGCATTCAACGAGAGAACTCTACTATGTATCCCACCTATCCTTCGAGGTAGTTGCAACCACACTCGGGTCAAATCGGTATCTAATCGATGGAGTGCTACCAGGTCTGAGTACACCCTCTTGCGACAGATGGTCTGCAACCCTCTCGGGACTGCCTTGATCTGTAATCTTCGCAACCAGTTGTAGAGCTCCTCAGGAAAATTTCCCCAAAATATCTCATAAATATCACTGGCAGACTCAGAGAAGAGAATCCGGCTCTTGACAGTCTTCTCTTTCTGTTGTCTCAAGCATGTTTTGACGATGCCACTGACCGAGCTATGGCAAGTGGAATGGTCATTTCCCTTTTGTTCCATATTTCTTTCTTGAAGATCCGTGATACCATGATCTAACTCCAGAATGAGATTTCGGGTCTCAGCAACGGAACCATTTGTTGGCAAGAAACGAGGTCTCAGGGGGAGACCCAGGTTCGGAAAGGTGGCCAACAAGGGTTACCGTAGTAGTCCAGCACAACGCTGACATTTTCACCCTGCTCTAACGAACAGAATGTCTCACCCGAGGCATGTCGTGACCTTACTAAGGCTGGGGTTCGGTCAAGTATCGATCAAGCATGGTAGATATGCAAACCATCCATAACTTAAGTACTTCGATTAAGTGTAAACGCCAGACAAATAACAATACTCATGAACTTGATCAGAATGATAAACAAAAATTCAAAATAATTGTGTATCCCACTAAACCATAACACAAGATAGAACTCAGAACAGGAACCTTATATTATAAAGTGATACATTAACAGCAAAAGACTATTACAACGCTCCTCAAAGTATGCGTGGCAGAACTGACTACAATCGCAGTACAAGATATAGAACAGAACAGAACAGAGAGAGAGAGAACAGAACAACATGAACAGAGCTCTCCTACAGCTCCTGCTCCCTGATCCCTACTAAGCCAACCTCCTCTTTCCGCTCATCGGCTGCCTATTTGACCCATCGCCAGCGCGACTGACAATTCTTCCTTCTTTTTCGCTCGACTGTTTGCTGCTTTCCCTGATTGTTGGGAGTCCCACTGATTATCTTCTACCGCTTTCCTTTGCCATTTGTACCTGCTTCCGCAACAGCCACGCCACCTGCCCTTCACCTCTTCGCAACCATGACAACTCTCTGTCTACCGTGGTTGCACTCCGCCACCTGTTCTCCGCAACACAAAACTGTTTAATTTCAAAACAAGGGCCCCAACATGACCATAGCATACCCGTAGCCGTATAACATTGGGTGGCTTCATCCAGGGAGAGATCTTCGCATCCACCAGCAGTGCCGCCTTCCGTACAACATCAATCATTCATGAATGAGGTATTGTGTGATGTTCCTCCTCTTGATGTAGCTGATGTATTATTGGGCCAACCATACTTGTGGAGGCGACACGCTGTGTATGAGTCTAGGCCTCATGTTGTTATTATTACTTTGGGAAATAACTTGTACATGATACCGGAGGTAGTATTGCCTCCTATCATCTCTTTAACTACTGCAAAACAACGTAGTAAGATTGTTTCCCAAACCAGGAAATTTATTTTCCTTACAACTCGCTCACAGGGAAAGAAGAATATTGTCATCACAACCTCAAAATAGGGCTCCCCTGCATAGCTGCAGCAGATGGACAAAGTCATGGAGGAATACAAGAACATTTTCTCCTCACTCACAGAGGTTCCTCTACACTGTCAAGATAAGCACTCCATTGATCTGACCCCTGACGCACCGCCACATAATGTTGACATACCTCACGCAACTACACAGACAGAATCCACACATGTACTGTCTGAGGCTGATAAAGAAACCAAATTTACTAAACGCATCTAGCATGTCCGCCTGCGGGTCCATGACATCTTCGACAAATCTAATACCTAGTTCAACAGAATTTGCCTCATATCATGGAGGATCTCAATGAAATGGGGACCATTGATTCCTAAGGAGGGAGGAATGATCCAGGTGGATATCTGTGGCCACCCACCTATTCCATTTGGACCCGCACCATCAATTCTTGCAGCTTTTCACTTTCAGCACAGCTTACTATTTTTCGCAGGTTTTTGAGTCTGGCACTCCCGGAGCCGTTTTGGGGCACTAATGATCCAGGTGGATATTGGTGGCCACCCACCTATTCCATTTGAACCCCCACCGTCAGTTCTTTCCATTTTTAAGTTGCAGCACAACTTACTATTTTTAGCAGTTTTCAGGTCCTGAACTTCCAGAGTCGTTTTGAGGCCCTAAAAGACGTCTTTTGGAAGAACTAGGAGTAGCATGGGTCCATGGAAAAATTGATGTTTCTCACACCAAAATTTGTACTCCTCAAATAGATATTTCTAACGAGCTATTTAGCACGTCAAATGGAGATGGTATGCCAAAGTTAAGTTCTTGGGAAGTTAAAACACCAATTTACCCAAACGGGGCCCATAGTTTTGGCATTTCATCTCTTAGGGTTAGGGTTTTGGATGTTTAGAGTTTTCCATTGTTTCTCAATAATAAACAAGCCCTCGAGCCTCATTGTAACACAGTTCAGAGGCCTGTAACTGCCACATCTCTTCTCAGAGATAAGCTACTAGCACCCTAGCTAGTTTATTTCCATTATGTCTGTAAGCCTATCTCAGTCATTTGTTATTAATAAAATGAAGCATTATTTCCGCTGCATCTTTGTGTTTATGGTTATATGTGTATTATGTTGCATTCCTGCATAAACCTGGATCACCGGAATTGAAATCATACATAAATATGCAAGCACCATTCACAACCTTTTTACAGTAAACTTCAATGAAACAGAATCGACAATAAAATTGAGAAATTGTGCAAAAGGTAGGATAAATACCTCTCCAAAATTGGTAGAGGTTGTGGCTCCATGCTCCAGCCCCAATCTGACCACAAAATTGCTATTCCAACATCCTCCAATAGCTCTAGGGTGTTTTCACCTGAGTTCTTGGGAATTGTTTATGGGTTGTATGCTTAAGAGCTCACGGTCTGGTTAAACCACTAAGGCGAAGAAACTGCGGCCCACCAAAACGAATGAATGCGATAGATATATTTTAGAATTTTATTATTTAACTTAAATGCATATATTTATGGGAATGTGATAGATATAGATCCTTTACAAACTCACCCCTAGTCGAGTTCGTTAGTTGTTTAAAAAAAAAAAGTAACATTGTCCATTTCGAAATATTTTGAAAATATGAGTGAAATAAAGAAAATATTCGCTTTCAGTTATTTAAAAAGAATATTTTAGCCTTTTTCATTTAGAAATATTTTGAAAATATAAAATATAGGAGTGAAATGAAAGATAAAAGTGAAATCAAATAATTAACTTCATTTTTGTCTAACAAGTTTCTTCCAAATTTGATGATCGACAGACAAAGAAAACTCAAGAATTAGTTAATACTAAAAACTCGAAAAATTATTTTTTTAGTTTGGTAAAATCTCAACACTCAACGTGTTTCCTTGGGCACCCTTACATGGCCCGACTCGACCCGACTAGCCCGAACCCGTTTCCTTGCAAATGGCACGACCCGACTGTGTTTCCTTGGGCGCCCTCACACAACCCAACCTGTCTGAATGAACGCACAAGGGAGAAAACGGAAAATGGGTCACACGAACGCGCACAAGGCACACGGCCGGTCACAACTTAGCATTTTTTATACAGCCTCCCTCTCACGACCCGACCCGACCCAACCCAACCTGACCCGAATGTGTTTCCTTGGTCACCCGCACACGACACAACCTGACCCACTTGAACGAAGGAAAATTTGAGAAAACAACAAAAGGGTCGCATGAACGTGCACAAGGCACACAGGCAGTCACAAATTATCATTTTTTATATGGTCGCCGTCACATGACCAGACCCGACCCACTCGAATGCGTTTCGTTGGGCACCCTCGCAAGACTCGACCTGACTCGGCCAGCCCAAATGTGTTTTCCTCGGTGCCCTCACACGACACGACCTGACCTGACCCACTCGAACGTGTTTCCTTAGGGTGCCCTCACACGACCTAAACGAACCTAGACACGTTCCTTGGGCGCCCTCACACGACCTAAACGAACCTAGACACGTTCCTTGGGCGCCCTCACACGACCTAACCCAACCCGACCTGCCCGAACGTTGAAGGCACAATGGAGAAAACAAAAAAAGTGTCGCACGAACGTGCATAAGGAACACGGGCAGTCACAACTTAGCATTTTTTATATGGCCTCCCTCACACGATCTGACTCGAACATGTTTCCTGTGACATCCTCACATGGCACGGCCTGACCCTCCCGAACGAAGGCACGAGAGAGAAAATGGAAAATGAATTGCACAAACGTGCACAATGCACACGGGCGGTCACAACTCAGCATTTTTTACACGGCCAAGGCTCTAGGAAAGAAACCTCCCTAGTCCCTCAAATATGTGTCCCATATGTCATCCCCTAATTCTTTTATGAGATTATTCACATTGCATAAAGGAGGTTAAGCAATTGGGGCTATCACAATTACAAGTAATTCAAATCCATCAAATCTTATTGATTTTTCGAGGACTTCCTGGAGGACAGGTGATGAATAGACTTGTCAAAATTATGTCAGCATTATTATAGGAATGGAAATATAATAATTAAAATATGTATGAAATAGGAACAATATTTAAGTTCATTTTCGTATTCATTTTCTTGCATATGTTCTAAGTGAATTAAATAAGTTAAGTTAACCATGTCAAGAGGAACATATCAATATAATTCCAATAGTATGCAATTAAATGTGCTTATTGAACTTATTCACCGAATATTCTTGCAATATGTATGTATTTGGAACAAGTTCTCAACATGTTTCATATTTCTTTAAAAAAAACTTAGAAATTTGGAATTTATTGATAATTCAGGTGCTACACATGTGCATTTAAGACTCCAATTTATACCTAATTCACTTGGGTTAGGTACTAGGGAAGATTGTATTCACTTGGGTAAAGAATTTGTCCAAAATTTGATAGATTGTTTGAATGAAATATTTAAAAAATTTCCAATATTCAATGTACATAAATTATTTAGTCCTTGATATTACTTTGAGGAAGAGGATGAAAGAGGCTCTAAAACACAATGATGCGTGTGAAAATTTTGATATTCGGCACTCACCAATAATTGGAAGTGAAATGGAAAGTTTCATTATTACTCTATATCTGGCATATCCAAAGAAAAGCATGGTTGGAGCATGGGAACAATGTGAAGGAGACCCTTAATGGTGTGACTCTTACCCAAAATTTACTGTAATTTTTTCGTACTCTTGCTAAAAGGACTAGTAGTTATGAAAGGGGAGGATTCTCTAAGTTGAATCCTATGAAAAATGATGAAAAATCTAGACTTTGTCTAAACACTTTGATGTATTTATCTTTATCAACACCTCAAGAATTGCATGAAGTAGATTAGACTGTAGTTTATGAAACATTTGTAAACATGAAGACACTGATACATCTTTTACTGCGTGAAGCTTTTAATATGTCATGATATTTTATTACTTTGCAATTTTCAATATTTTAAATAATATAGTTAAATATATATTTGATATCAATATATAAATTTATTATCTTTATATTCATTTACTTCAAAATAATTAAAGTATTATGTAAATTTAATTTGATAATTAAAAAGTTTTAATTATGTAAATTTAGTTTGATAAATTAAAAGTTGTGTTTTGAAAAGGAAAATAATATTTGTTAAATATTCTTACATATATTAATTACATACATATAAAATAATATATATAATTAATTAAAATTTTAGGGTTTTGCTGTGTGAAAAAAAGAAATTTATTTTAACTTATGTGAAATTAAAATTAAATAAATAAAAAAGTGAAATAAATTGTGTTCAGTTTGAAATATAATTTCAGCCTTCAAATATGATCCTTGTTCTTGAGCTACATCTCCCAACTAAAATAAATCTAGAATTTATACTTCCTTTCCTTATAAATAAATAAAACATGAAAATAAAAAACATTGGATAAAAATGTGGTGGCCTCCCCAAGGCACTGCACGGTACTATCGATTTCTATTGAGCTTTTTCGAAGATCCTTGTTTGTTTTTCCTTCCTTTAAATTGGGTGAGCTATTAGTGATTTCAAAGCCTAACATTTCCATTAATGGTATTCAAATTTTAATGCAGGGTGAATTCGTGATGTGATGTGATGTGATGTGATGTGATGTGATGGTCAGACAAATGTTGTTGTTATTTTTGTGGATTTATTTGATAAATTTTGATGCTGTATATATAGAAGGAATTTCACATACATTGTTTGGTCTTAAGTCAATTTATTATTAAATATTCTTATTTGAAATTGGAAAAACAAGTAACAGAGATTTGTCAAGAACTGATTTATCTATCAAATATTATTATTTAGAATTAGAAATTGTAAAAATAAGTAACAAATTCGTCAAAGTCATTAGATTTGCCTAGCTATGTGATTTTGAAATTCTTACATTATATATAACACATACATATAAATATAAATTTTAGGGAAGATTATGGGACTTATGTATAGGTAATATGAAATTGTTTTTATTTAAGAATAATTTGTTTTATGGTATAAAAAAATGTTCTAATTTATTTTACTAATTGATTTTTGAAAATTTGAAATTCTTATATTGTATATATAACAAATACATATAGGTATAATTTGTAGGGTGCTATCTTAATAGAACAACGTTTTTTCCTCTAAAAAAAAATTTATAAAGAAGATTATAAGACCTATATATAGGTAATATGAAATTGTTCTTATTTAATGCAATTTGTTTTATGATATAAAAAAAATGTTCCAATTTACTTTACTAATTGATTTTGAAATTCTTACATTGTATATATAACAAATACATATAAATATAAAATGTAGAGAAGATATGAATTGTTTTTATTTAAGAACAATTTGTTCTATAATATTAAAAAAAAAAAAATTCCAATTTATTTTACTAAACAAATAGAGCTTCTTTATTATTGAAATTGATAAAATATTTTTGTAATTAAAAAATATAATATAATTGATATGAATATTAATATTATATTGAACTTCGTAATTATATATTTATATATTATTTAATAAAAAATGCATTTTTAAATTTTTTATTAATTTAATTATTAATAAACAATTATAATATTTATATAAAATCACTACATAAAATAAACAAATAAATAAACACTTATCCTCCATACAAAATCATGTCAAAATTCTTATCCATTGGGTTGAAAATTTGAGTGTTCTTTAAACAAAACAATATCATATATCAAATTTATCTTTTATTAAATTATGACTTTTAAATTTAATTATCATTATAATATTTTATTAAAAATATATAAATTAAATTAAATTTTTATTAAATAAATAAAAAAATTAATTATAGAAACCAAAATTTAAAACAAATAACAAGGAAACCAAAATTTAATTCAACGTGTTATCGTGAGGCCACGTAAATTTATCGAATCATGATCTAAAGAAAATTTATTGGAAAAGGTCGCAGAAAAAAAGTTTGACTGCGACGTTTCCCCAACCTTCAAAAAGATGTTTACGAAAACACTATAATATAGTTTGACTTATGCGTGCTCTTCCCCGTGTTATTAGTTTTACTTATTTGAAATACTAAGCCGGATAATTATGTGAAATATTAAGATATGCATGGTGAGTATATATTGAAATTGGAGGAGTTTTAAATTAGGCATGGAAATTTTCATTAAAATAATAAAGGCATACATTTGTACAACCTATAATCCAAGTCAGAACTAAATAGATTAGGGTTTAATTTATATATATATATACACACATCATGAAAATATAAACAAAAAGCAAAACTAAATAGCCTATATATCTTGTTTTTATGAGCTTGTCCTAAATTACTTGGAAATATATGTGTTTCATTTTTAGTGGTTATTTTTCCAAATTCCCAAATTTTGTCTACACCAACTTTAGACAAAAGTTTGTTGTAATGTTGAATGTTTGGTATATGTGATAACAAGTAATTTGATAAGAGAAATTATATTAAAATCAGTATAGATGCATCTTAAGCATTATCTAATATGATTGGATAGGAATCAAATTTCTTTAGGTGCAAATTCTTTAGAGTGTAAAATACAATGTGTTATTTTTTATTGTTTAAATGGTATTTTTGAATGCTAAATAAAATATATATAAGACCAAATAAAATTGTAACCATAAAAAATTATTTTCATGATATATACATAATTTTTCAAAATGATATATAATATATACGCAATTGACATTAAAATATTTTACATAACATACATATCTAGACATTTTATGAAGCAAATTCAAATAGTTTTTTATTATTAACATATTTTCAAGTATATCAATATTAATTAGTGTTAAAATATTTTATTAATAATCAAATTATAAGGTTTAAACATTTTAATCACACATTTTTTTATTTACAACATATTCATTTTCTTTAATTTTTTTTTATTATAATCGACATTATTTTTCTATTTAAAATTATTTTTAATTTAAAGAAAAACATACCCACAAACTTACACATTCTTTTATATTAAGGTGTAAAATGATTCTCTAGACTCAATAATTTTTGTTATTTAATAATTGAGATAACATCAACTTAGGCTTAAATGAAAATAAATATTTATATATGAAAGATTAACAACCTCAATTTCCATTTTATCAACAAATTATCCAACCAGTAATTCAAAAAATACCAACTGAAAGACCATTTTGATTGGCCGGCAATTCAAAAATACTAGCTGGGAGACTTTTGATTGGCTGCAACATCCCGTCGATAATTCAGCCAACGAGCAAAAGATCAAAAGCTGCATTCAAGATGCCAAGATCTCCCAGAACCTTGCCGATCGCAGCAAAAAAAAAGAGGCCGAACAACGGTTTTATAGCGAGGTTTTATCTCCTATTAATGTGCCTTTTTTTCTCCCATTAATCTCGTTTGAATTGGTTTTCACCTTTGGGCAGTGAGAGAGAAAATTGTCGGAGGCAAAATTTCCATGTTTTTAATGGTTTTTCCATTAGTTTACATACCGTGTTAAATTCTTTGTGAGCATCGAGTCCTATGATGAACATTAAAACTACAAGATTAAAACTACTTGCTTTTCATTCTTTCTTTGTGTATGAATTAGTGATCACCCAATTATGTTTGATTTTTGTGAGCATGAATTATATTGAAACATTAAAACTAGAAGATTAAAACTACTTGGTTTTCATTCTTTCTTTGTGTGAAATTCAGTGATGTTTAATTATGTTTTGATTTTGTGAGCATCGAGTCCTATGATGAACATTAAAACTACAAGATTAAAACTACTTGCTTTTCATTCTTTCTTTGTGTATGAATTAGTGATCACCCAATTATGTTTGATTAAAATGAGTTTGAATGTGGTTGATTAAAATTATTTGCTTTTCATTTTTTCTTCATATATGAATTAGTGATCACCCCATTATGTTTGATTAAAATGAGTTTGAATGTGGTTTAACTTAATAATGTGAATAGGTTGATATATTGGAATTGGATGAGAGATTTGATTAAAAAGAGTTTGAATATAGTTTAATGTAATTAGGTGAATACATTACTATATATTGGAATTGAATAAAAGATTTTAGATTAAATAGTAAGATATATTTAATTATTATTTTAATTTTTAATTTTTACTTTGTAATATTAAATGGGGATTAATATTATCATTCTTAATATATGATTTTCACTTTGATGTTTAAATTCAAACTGAATATCTGAAATTGATTGAGCCCAAAAGCTTATACTACAGCCTAATATGAAGGATGTGTAAGTTTATTCGTCATTATGTGACTCTTTAAAATAAAAATAAAAATTAAATAGAAAAATAATGTTGCCTATAATAAAAATAATGAATATGCTCTAAAGTAATTAGAAGTAAAAAATGTGTGAATTAGATGTTTAAATATTATACTTTTCAAAAAGATTTTAACAAAAGATTTAAATCAACTATTTGAATATTCATATTAACTAAAAAAGTTGCACGTGAAGAATTTTGATCCCTCTCTGTTCATGTTAGATTTGTACTTAAAATGGATCTATCCTGATATGCCTCCATTAAGCTTCCATTAAGGATATCTGAAACTAGCATGCCAACATTAAAGATGCATATCTATCCTGGTATGCCTCTATCAAGCTTCCATTAAGGATATCTTAAACTAGCATGCCTACATTAAAGATGCATTAAAAATGGACTGTCATCTTGACGAAAAATTGAGATACCTACTTTAAATATAAATTGCCATCTTGACAGAAAAGAAAGCCCAATGTTATGGTGGTGATAATAGAATTGTATATCCACTTACCAAATTAACAATACAAATGTCATTGCACTCATAACAATTTATTGATTTCAACCCATTTATAAAAAAAAAAATTAGAATATGAATTTTTTGACAAGCTAAAATATGACTTACCATTACACTCATAACCATTCATTGATTTCAACGCATTTATTAAAAAAAGATATTAGACTATGAATTTGTTTTTGACAAATTAAAATATAACTAACAGTGTTTTAACAAGCTAAAATATACAATGAATTTTATAACAAACAAACAATTTTTCGACAAACTATCCACAAATACTAAGGAAATAGATAAACAAATATATTTGGTTAAAGTTAGTTGCTCGGTTAAAAAAAAGTTACTGAAACTTCATCGCTTTAAAAAAAATTAATATAAATAAAAAGGGATAAAAAATTAAAAAAACAAATCTAAATCTAAATTAACCAAAAATTATGAAAGACAAAGTTTAATTCAACGTGCTACTGTGCGGCTATGTAAATTATTAAAAAATGCACTAATCAATGCAAATCGATTCCTATGAATCGCAGTCTAAACAAGGTGTCAAACTGGCGGACAAAGAGTTTGACCCGCTTCATTGTGGAAGTACAAACACATCAACCTAAATAGCTAATGAGAGGGTAGACATGGTTTATAACGTTAACATTTACTAACTACCCCGCATCCAAAATATAATAATTTGATTAAACATAATATTCAATCATGATCTTTGGGAAAAGTTGAGTAGCTCATGAAAGATAAGTTTTTCCAGCGCTTTTTGCCTGAATCTCCACACACGAGACTTAATAAAATATTGACAAAATCTTGACAGAGACATTAGCGTTTTCTTAACGTTTTTTTTTCTAAGTAAGACTAATTTCTATTATGTATAAAAGTGGCTCGATACAAAACCGTACCCGCTAAGAATATGGGAAGCTCGAACGTCTGGCTTTGATAGCTGCTACAAAAAGCAAAGTCCTGAATCGGCCTTAATGGGGAAAACCACTTAAACCATAAGTTCAACTGCCCATGAGAGGGGAAACCAAATAAGGTTTACAAAAACAAAATAACACCATAGCTTCAGAAAGTGAATCGTCCGTTCGTACAGCCAAGATAACCAAGAAGCTACATTTTCACATAACCCAGGACGTAAAACCTCGAGTGATTTGCCATTGCCATCTGGTGAGTGGGAGAGGGAGACTCTTCGATAATTCTGCAAGCGAACATATCGCTTCTATCCGCCTGGCATTCGCTGGGAGCGCGTCCTCCTCCTGTGCGCTCTGTCTCCATGTTGGGCCCGTGCTGAGGAACAAAGGAGGCTGGAGCAGCTCGAGGGGAACTGGAGCTGAGAGGGGGAGCTGGCGAAATCGAGGAGCTGGGCGGAGCGATGTTGGGGACTTCTTCCCGAAGAGTGACAGTAATAAAAGCTGTAAGAGTGGCATTGCAGGAAGTGCAGTCAAACCTTAGCTCAACGCGCTGAGAGGTTTGACGAATGGAGGGCCGAAGGGGACGAGGAACAACGTGAGGAGACTCATGAGTGGAGGACGGAGGGGCAGAGAAAGCAGCGGGGGAAAAGACTGAGTCGACATCAAACGCAGGAGCAGGAATAGGAGGCAGGCGCCGTTGATTAGAATGCCCATTGCTTGTGCCCCTTCTGCTTCTCATGCGCTCGCGGAGGCGAGGCATGGTGAACAGTTCAGGGCTGGGCTCAGCAAGACCCACAAAACTGACAGGGGAAGAATGAGAATCTTGGGCGCCACTGGGCGAAGCAAAAGAAGCTGGAGCAAGACCACTGTGACCACTGAGCAGATCATAAGAGGCTGAAGCAAGACCACTGGACGGAGCAGAAGAAGCTGGACCAAAACCACGTCGATTGCACCACGGACTGTTGGAGAAGTGGTAATTCGGAACCGGCTCGAAACAAGCATCGATCGAACAGCGCCTCCCTGTATTAGTTTTAACACTGGCTTCAATGCTTGCAGGCGAGCAATTCGCGTGCAAAGGAGTAGGAGAACTGTAGTCGCCCGCCCCACCATTCAAACCTCTGCAAATACAATCCATGCCGAGAATAACCGCCATATCCAGGAGCTGAATGAGCCGACCGAGATAATGAAGACTCACGCAGGGTGGTGAGTAATGGCCATAGTAAATGTCTATACCGGGAGCCACATGGGCTACCCAGGCAGAATCCATCGGGAAGTGCACAATGTGCCACGTTCCCAGATGGTCATTAATCACCCGCATCCTAAGTGAGCGTTTAACTATGCCCCTTCACAAAATTATTTTCCAAGAAACCTGATATAGTCTGTCCTACTCGTGCTTTTCCCGTTGAAAAATAAATATCGTTTTATTCGTTTGCTCGTGTTTGAAATATTAATAATATCTCCTTTGTCGGCCGGATGTGACAAGCATGTTTCACATAAAATTGGGTTAATGGGTTTAAATAGACCAAAGCAATCTCACCAATCAATCCATTTTCAAGCGAATAAATGGAATGTTTTAGTTTATTTTATTATTATTTTTAGTAAGATAGGACTTGGGAACTGTGTTGTCTTTCCTTGATAGATCTGGTTTTTTTTTTCATAAATAAGGTTACTTTTCCTATTTTAAACTTTAAATCTAATAATTTACACAATATTCATATCACTGAATCACAAATTAAACTACACCTTAAAAACAAATCAAATATTTTAATCTAAAATTTTAATTTTACTTTTCTCTCCACTAAAAAAAATTGAAAATAATTAAAAATATATTTAACTGAACTGAAAGACTACCTCTAACATTGTTTTTATATCTGAATATAAATACCTTTAAAGATCGTTAAGATGGTTTTATAAATACCTTTAAAGACGGTTAAGATAGTTTTTAAATATATATATAGGAAATGCCGGTGAATTTTACTCCACATATATAATATTTATTAATTGTTTTGTTGTTATAGTGAGTTGGCGAAATTTGTAATTTAAGTTATTTGAATATTTTAAATATTAATTTTATTTTATGAGTTGCAGATTTTTTTTTTAAGTTGAGTAGTACTTATCATTTTTATTTATTTTTAAAAAGCGGTCTGAGTGGATATTCCCTTCTGAGGCCTTAATCGTCTTGGTAAGAAACCAAGTTTGTTGGCCATCGAAAGAAGACATATATGCCATTCAAACCAAAATATATTTAGTCTACCATATGCAGCTCTATAAGCCAATCTGTCTAATTCCTTAAAGAAGTTTGACTTGCTAAGGCTAATGCCTTCTATGTTCTTCATCAAAATATACATAAATATAACAAAGCAGAGACATATGATTGTGACAAGACAAAGTAGCAGTTATTCTTCTAGGGCCTCGACGTCGGGTCTCCTAACACTAGACCCGAGCATCTCAAATTATTGAGGAGTCTTAAGGAGTTATTCGATTACCCAAGCGGGCATTTTGCCGTTGAACTTGAAATTGCAAGAGTTGGAAATCCTTTAGAATTTTCTGCATTGCCAGATCTACCTGCATAAAATCAGTGGTGTGCACGATGGCTTTTGCCCCCAAGTGTTTCATCCTCCAATAAAGAGGAAGGTTTGTTGGTACTGTGGAACTCTGCCTCTGGGGTTGCCTGGGTCGGGCACGATAAGTTCTCCTTCCAGAACTGCATCTTCTTCTTCCACTTAGCGAGTGAGGGTCTCCTCCCACTTCTCTATTACTTTCCTGACCTAACTCGGAATTTCTTGGACATATGCCATAGCAGCATCGTTAATATGTTTGGCTCGAGGCTTGCGGCCCGACCTCCTCAGCTCTCGGGAGGAGGGCTCTCCTCACTCGTTCTGCGCACCCCGTTTCTAGGTTTTCCTCCTACATTCTGTCACGGCTTCCTCCTTTACGCTCTTTCCCATGCCATCAACGTTCTCTTCCTAGTAGCGGTTTGGAAAACAGCAGAGCAGCGTTCTTGCGTGCCCCCAATTGAGTTCCTGAATTCTTGTCCAGACAATGTCTCTATGACAGTAATGAGAACCATACACAAATACATAATATTATCAATGAGCAGAGTTAAAAAATTCATAACCCGACTGCCCTTTTCGCGACCTTGATTATGACTCACACCCCTACCCAAGGATCTGTGTCGGGTTCTCTTTAAATGCCCTCTTGTCCTTACAGCGGTGTTAATCCTTTCTTTCTCGCACTCCCCAGAGGAGCGACAACAATATATGGTAACCACAACATTCATTATGACTCTAATGTGTAGCTCAGGGTGGTGCCGCCAACCCGGTCAGTTCCTGGTTTTCGTAGCTACCTACTCCTCTATCCATCCCCATATCCCCCATTTTATGAAGCATTATGCCAAATAAGATCGAAATTGACTTTCTCAGCCTAGGTGAGAGCCCATAAAACACCCCAGAACCCAATGCATCCGGCGGAGCCCTTACACCCAACACAATATTCCATGATCGAAATTGACTTTCTCAACCCATGTGAGAGCCCATAAAACACCCCAAAACCCAATGCATTCGGCGGAGCCGTTACACCCAACACAATATTCCTTTGTGAAACCGTAAACATGCAATTACCGATAGTATCCATACTCAGGGGATAGTACAATGTAGAGAACAGAGCAAAATACCCTTGACGAGTTAGGCGACGCAGCCTGTGGTTCTGTGGTCCGTCGCCCCTGTCGCCACCAGTCTCATTAAACTTCACTAGCGAAGCTATGCTCACAGAACACCAAACCCAAAGAATAACCTCCCGCCAGTGCCTCCATTCCAATTTACCCCCACTTACCGTATGACAACTCCCTCGTAGGGTGAGTCATGTCCTTCGCACGCGGCCTTCATCGCCTTCCTCTATTTTCCACCTGACGCTAGCCAGCCTTTCCTACAGGCCATAAGGCCTCTCCTTTAATGTGTTCATCATGATCCACCCTAGGAATCAGAGCCCAGATCACACCCGAATCGAAGAATGAGTTGCAGATTTTAAGAATAAATTTGGAGTATGTTTTGAAATTATTTTTGTTTGAGAAAAAGTTTATTTTTTTCAAAGATAAAAAAACATGTTAAGAGTTGAAGATATATAAACCATCAATGAACAATTCCATATAACATGGTTTTCCATAAAATAATAGTGATAAATTATAACCTATAATAATAACTGTCCCTCTTCATTTAACAACTGAAATAGATTTTCCCACTGTTAAAAACAAATACCAAAAAGTATTTTAAAATTTAATAACTAAATTGTTCCATTTCAGGATTCCGAATAGATTGAAATGGCCGATTGGTATCGAGAAATAGATTCGGATTCGAATATTCCCTGAATGGTGAGTTCAACTCCCACGTGGCCTGCCTAGTTTTCGTTGAATACACATAAGTTCAGAAGAGCGCACTGACGCTGTTGTCTTTGAAATGGTTTATTCCATATGATTGTTTAGTCAAACATTGAAATAATTTAGTGTGAATCTTTAGCCAAATACCAGACAACGAACATTTTCCATACCACTTGTTCATCCTTTGTTCCGCCTCTGAAACTCCAACTGTCCTCCCCACAATTTGCACCCATCTCATCGAACAATCCCAAGGGTGTTGCATCATCTTTTAATTGCAGCAGTCAATGGCACATCCAATACCATCCTCGTTCCCCCAAAGCAACACTGAAATTGAAAACCAAGGTCAGTTTTCTCCTCCTCAAGATCGTCCAGTTGCGTTTGCCGCTTCTCCCCTTACCTCCAGCACAGTTGCATTTCCTAACAACAGTTACTACTACGATGTGTTCATTAACCATCGTGGTTCGGATGTCAAAAACACATTTGCCAGTCATCTCTATCGCCGCCTTGTTCTCCATGGGTTCCGAGTCTTTTTGGACAAGCAAGAATTGCAGGGAGGAGACAGCTTGACTTCTCAAATACAAGGAGCCATTCGGACGGCCTCTGTCCAGATCGCTGTTTTCTCCCCAAATTATGCTGGATCAAGGTGGTGTTTAGATGAGCTACTCCTCATCTTGAAGACTGGAGCTACCATAATTCCAGTTTTCTATAATGTTAAGCCTTCCGATCTCCGACGGACTGATAAAAATGGATTGTATGCTCAAGCCCTGGAAATTCACAAAACAAATAGAAGATACGACTTCGATACAATTGAGAATTGGAGAAAGGCTCTTTCAACTGTTGCAGACATAAGTGGTTTAGAACTGGAGGCGTGTAAAGGGTAAGAATATGCAACTCTTTATGTCCATATATATCTGTTTGTTACTTGTTTTTAGTAGATAGCTTTTTGATAGCTGTACAATTTATTTATTTGTCCACTGTGAATAATCAGTGACGAGGGGGAACTCGTGGACAAAGTTGTCCATCGGGTGGAGAAAAATATTAGAAAAACACCATTGAATGTGGCCACATATCCTACTGGTCTTAAAGAAAAAGTAGAAGAGTTAGAAAGAACAGTTTTATCGCAGCAGCAAATGCAACAGAACGGAAAGGCAAAGGTCGTGGGGATAGTGGGGCTGGGTGGAATTGGGAAGAAGACGCTGGCAAAAGAATTCTTCAACAGTAAGAGATCAGATTACGAGCGATCTTGTTTTTTGTTTGATGTCAGAGGAGCTGCAACAGGAAGCTCTTTGAATTCCTTGCAGAGTAAACTTCTTAAAGACTTGGCCCGATTTAACTACAAATAGCCAGCGTTGATGAAGGTATAGAGATGCTCAAAATATATCTCTCATCTTGTCAGGCTCTTATAATTTTAGATGATGTGGATCATGTTCAGCAGCTGGATGCATTACTTTTACCACTGAAAGAAGCCCTTCCTCCAGGTAGCTTAATTTTGGTTACCTCTCGGGATAAGGATGTTCTTACAAGCTCAGGAATCATAGAGACATCCATTTACAAGCTAGCAGGTCTCAACAGACAACAGTCCAAAGAACTCTTCTGCTGGCATGCCTTCCACCAGCCTCACCCTGTTGTAGAATTTGAACATGTGGTTGCAAAGTTTCTGGATGCTTGCGATGGATTGCCATTGTCTCTCAAAGTAATTGAGGCACTTCTTCATGGGAAAAATGACTTAGGGTATTGGAATGCCCAGTTGAACAAAATCTCTGATGTACTTCCGACCGATATACAAAGCAGACTTAAGATTAGTTATGATAGTCTGGATGAACAAGAGAAAGAAATATTCTTAGACATTGCCTGCTTCTTCATAGGAGAAAACAAAGATACGACCATAAGAATATGGGACGGATCTGGTTGGGCAGGGTCACTAGGTTTTCGGAATCTAGAAAACAAGTGCCTAGTGGAGGTTGACGGTAAAAATTGTATAAGAATGCATTATCACATCAGAGACCTTGGCGGAGTTTTAGCCGAGAAGGAGCCTCCAGGGTGTCTAGGTCGTCTTTGGCGCCCAACTGACAACCTTCATAATGTGTTTGACCAAACACATGTACGTGTTTCAAGTTTTATACCTCATTTTAAAATTCTGTTATGCTTACAAATTTATTTATGTTCACATAAATGCCTTGAAAGTTTTGAATCTTAAATATTACAAGGATATCTCGTTTCTAACAGTTTTCAGAGATCAATTTAGGTGCGTGGAATTAGCATGGTTCAACCAATATCTGGCTTATCTTTCAACAACCCTGTGGAGCTTGGCAATCGTTTCATTGATATGAGAATATTGCAGCTGCTGAGGGCTGAAGGTGATTGTTTGAAAACGATATTCAGCCCAGGGTAGTCACCACGTCTGGTATGGCTCTGCTGGCACCAATGTCCCTACTCCTTCCTGCCTTCATGGATCCCAACGAAGAATTTAAGAGTTTTAGAAGTGTCAGGGAGTGAACTAGAAACTCTGTGGCAAAGTGAAAGTGAGGTACATGTATATTATTTGATGAAAGTTTTGTTTGTTTAATATTGTCTGCTCTTGGTATACAAAAATACACATTTTATAGGCATGCGCAGGTAGTCCAATTAATATGACCGATATCTAAGAGTTCCAAGGTGAACATTGCAGGCACCTCTGCAATTGAGAGAGTTGAATATCCGTGCTGGTCTTTTACAGTTTCCAAAGTTCATAGGGCAGTTGAAGCATCTTGAAAAGATTGTGCTTGTTGACACACTGCGGGATTATATCGAAACTTTGCCAGAAGAACTCTTTCATCTCTCCTCCTTGAAGCACTTGAGGATCTGCACAAACATAAAGTCACTGCCAAACTCATTTGGGAATTTAACAAACCTGCAACATATTGACTTGTCTGGGTGCTCAAAGTTGCAAACATTCCCACATTCTTTCAGGAATTTAATTCGACTTAAACATCTATGTTTGACAGCTTGCTTCGAGTTGACTCTGTCAAACGAAGTACTTGGAAATATCAGCACCCTTGAAAGCTTAGATATTTCAAATTGCATGAAAATGGAAGTATTGCCTCCCCAAATCACACATCAGCGGTCCTTGGAGGAAATGTGTTTGTTGAGTACAAACTTGAAAGAATTGCCCAGTGCTATTGGGGACCTAATCAGTTTGGAAATTTTGAAATTAGGAAGTCCTTTGTTGGAAACACTGCCACCTTCACTCGGTGAACTAACAAGCTTAAAGGAATTGACACTCTCTGGCTGCAGCGTATTGAAATATATGCCCTACTCCATTGGAGAGTTGAAACAGTTGAGAAAGTTGCAGATAGAATATTCGGGAATAGAATATTTACCGATAGCTGTCACAGAGATGAACAATCTTGAAATTTTGAAAGTGCATCCTTGTCCATTGCTCGAGGTACCATTTGCTAGAGTGGAAATGGTTGGAGGAGGAACAACTGCTTTAACGGTTCTGAGAGGGCACAGAGTGTTCGACTCTGACATTGACAGATGTATGCTGGCGCTCAAATACCTAGAGCTGCACTGCACAATAGTATCTGAGGTAGCCTTTCCTAAAGGTGTCTGCCCGAACCTACAGCATCTCAAGATAAGATCTTGTAATGATCTATTGGAGGTTGGAGCATTGCCATCAACATTAGTAACACTAGAGTTTTCATCTTGTTGTGCATTGAAGAAAATCAGAGGGCTTTGGGGTCTTGCAAACCCTCGACAGCTGGACATCACCGGGTCTAAAGAATTACAGGAGCTGCCAAGTCTTGAAACATTGGAATCTTTGGAGGAGTTGCGGGCATCTGAATGTGCCAAACTGAAGAGGATAAGAGGGTTGGCGCAGCTAACAAAGCTTCGAATACTAGATGTGAAAGAATGCAATGATATAGAAGAGATGCCAGGTGTTGAAAAGTTGAGATCGTTGCAGAAATTTAATTCCATTGGCTGTCCCAAGCTGCAGCAGGATGTTGAAGTAATGCAGCTATCCCAACAGGTCCTGTCTCATGATGGAGACAATATCAGCATTTGGGATGTCGATCCCTGCAATGGCAATATATTCATTGGTACAGAAAACAATACTAATAACAGCCGCACTCGGATGGAAAGCAAGACTGATAAAAAACACCCTATTATCCAAAAGATAGCCACAACTAATTTGTGGCTACACACCAAAATGAAAAGGATTCAAATGTGTAAGGGAATGTGTGGATGTCCCTGTAACCAGAGAGAAATTTGCAACAATCAATGAAATGTAATGGAGGATCTGCCAACCTCCTTAAAATAGGTGGTGTTACCACTGGACTACAATCTTGGAAATGTTAACGTTCCTATAAAAAAACAGGCCCTAGTGATTAAGAACTGTTATCAAGCTACAATTGGGGTTTGTCATCATGAAGAGGATCTCTTTATAATTCAGTGAATGACAATCCTTCAGAAAAACACCAACCCAAAACCAACAATTTCTTTAAGTATGCGTCACTGGCGTCTTCCATCTGTTTATTTATAGCCATGTTAGAAGAACAGAACATGTAGAAAATCTCAAAGCTTGTACAGTTAATATTTTCAGGAATGGTGTTTGACAAATGCACCCAAACCTGCTCCATTGTTTGTTTCTTTTGTGTGACTCAATCAAAGGTGTGCCATGCTGTAAAATCAACTACAGCAATTCAAATTGGCAGAGCCAGTACTTTAAAGTGTAGATTTTTTAATCAACAATCATAAATCTGGTATTAGACAGGGATGGATTCCGAGGGCAGGGGATGTGTTTTCCGTGCTCCCAAAAAAAGCACTTCAAGGGAATGGTTTCCATGTCTGTTTTGGGATGCAAAGGGATACAGTAGGGAACATCTCCTAAAAAGACTGATGCTCCCATGCTCCCTTTTTTCCAAACTTTAATGTTTCCAGGAAAAAGGCAAAATAAAAAATAAAGTGAATGTAAACTTTATGTACAGTTACATGGACTGGATGAAGCACAATTTGGGTTGGTTGGTGTGCCATTGAGCATTCCCATAGTTGATCTTTATTCCCTTCTCCAGTCACTGACTGTTGAGAATCGCAAACTAGTGGTGCATTGCCTTGATCAATGGTTCACTTGTCATTTGGCATGTTGTTACATCAGTAATCATAAGACTTCGATCTTGAGTTTTCTAAATACAATGAGAAATATAACGGTTATAGTTATTTTGTGAATTGTGATTACTATGTTATGCTACATCATTATGGTTTTTGTGTCAAATGTAATGATGCATGATATTAGCATATTGTTATGTACAAGATTTCAATAATTATTTTTTTATTTTTTATATATTTTAAGTTCAAATACTTAACCTTTTAAATAGAGTCCCCTATGTCAGAGACACCTACATTCCCTACAACATTGCGTAAAATTTGGGGGTTCCTTTCACATTTCCCTCGGATGTATTTCGCTGCTCCTGGTGGAACAATGTATAAATCTCTACAAGTAAATTGCATTAACACGAGTGGTATGCTCATATCTATTAAATCAACATGAACCTCATATCTATTAAACACTAGATTTTCTAAGTACAGACACTAGATTTTCTATAAGTACAAACCTCTCACTGCTAAAAAGATTTGGGATTAAAATTTAAGATAGATCAGTAGTTTTTTTTTTTTTTTTAAACTAACATAACAAATAAACCTCAAATTTTTCCATTTTATTTTATATCTCTCCCACCCTGGCTGTAAGAACACCTCTTTCTCTAATACATATGTATTCTCTCAGTAAATAAGTGAGACGAGGAATTAAAATAATTTAATCTTTTAGAATTTTGGCTTCTGTGATCCATCGTGAAATTTATAGAATTCTTTCAGTAATAATTAAAATGTTCATTTGAATGTGATTATTACCAAAAGAATTCTATAAATAATTTAATCTTTTTACACTTATAGTTAACATAGAGAAAATTAAAATCTCATCAAGAAAATAAAATATTTATATATGTATTCTCTCGATAAATAAGTGTGACAAGAAATTAAAATAACTTAATTTTTATTGCATTTATAGGTAACACATTAAAATCTCACCCAGAAAATAAAATATTAGCTGCTACGCAATTTTAGCTGCACATAGCCTCAAAGAGCATCATTTACAAGGCAAGTACTAGAACTAATCGAGCATTAGACATCAAACTTCCAACTCATTCTATTATACCTAGAGCATCATTTACAGGGCAAGTACTATAACTAATCGAGTATTAGACATCAAACTTCCAACTCATTCTATTATACAGATCATCAGAAGTGTACCCATTAACTGAAACATTCAGGGTATACTAAGCTAATATCCAAGGTATCTCCCACTACATATAATGTAACCAAGTGGATCTCCCCTATAATATCAAGATATATCCAGAAGTATGCATCATTGAAGTGAATGCAATTTGGACGTAGACTATTGTCAAATAAATGATATCTGAACTGTTAAATTTTCTATGTTTTCCATGCACAGTAAACAAATCAGATTATTTCAACAACCAAAACCTAACTATAATTAATTTTCAGATTGATTTACCCCGGGCACTATTCAAAAAGTAAAAACTTTGCCAAAATATAATAGAATGTAACAGATATCCAGTAGGAAAGATAGTTTTAGATTCATTACACAGTATCTCAATAATATCAATTACAGTGGCAGGTTAGAAACACTGGAACATAGGATTGAGTAGCTTAATTGGTTGGTAGAATAAGTAGCTCATTACAAAGCTGCCATCCAGACGTTGCTGTCTAATTTATGTTGTATTGTGTTTTCTGGATACGGTCAAAATAGACGGAATCTACCCATGGTATCTTCCCACGGTATTCTCCTTCGTTTTTCAGGGGAAAATAATAAAATAAGGTTTCTAGAGAATCCATCAAGCCTATAAAAGGGGATAAGAGCTAGGCATTGAGAGCATTAGGGTTTATCTATCTTATTGTGTTTTTCTTGAAAACTTGGCATGGCCAGTTCAAGTTGGATCCCAGAACAAAAAGCCCCGCGGTGAACTTGTAAGGTGGATCCAATCAGGATTCACAAAGTTGTATGGTGGATCCAGTCAGGATTCACAAAGGTGCTTCAGTGTCTTAGTTTAATGAGCAGCCGTGCATGCCATTTGCAGGAGCTCCATTTCTATTTGTATGGGCATGTATCTTTGTTTCCATCTAACAATATAAATAAAGGGTTGCATTTCCAGATGTCGTTGTGTTCAGTGTTTTGATCGCAATTATTTTTAACTAGAACAGCTAGATGTGCTAGATCTGTTGATTATTTTTTTGTTCAGGATATTACAATGGAATCATAGTTGTGCATCCTGTCAGCCTAAATGTTTTATGCACGGACTTCGGTGGGATTTATTCTCACCCTAACCAGCATCTCCAGCTTCGGTGGTATTTGATATCACCCTAGTTGGTCTCTCATTTTGCAGTTGGCAAACCGGATCTACATCATCAAATATGTATTTGGAGAAGAATTCTGGTTTAAGAGTAAGTTTTTGCATTGATAAGTTTCTGGGGGTTTCGGGGTTTGGGTTTTGTGGTTTCTCTGCAGGGATCGAGCTAGCATAATAATTTTGTCAACACAAGACTGTGGGGAATGGGTGATCGCCAAGCTCCATTCCAGAGCCGTCGAAATGCTGCGGGGAAAAAAATGGAGGGTTAAAGATTCTGGAATCTGTACTCTTTTGCTGAATCCGGAGGGATGCAATCTCACGCATAATACTTTGACGTCGAGCCATTGTTTTCCTATTTTGGCGTTGTTAGTTCAGTCTGAGAATCGTCAAGAGCCTACGTGGCACGTATTTTCACACAATTATCTCACAGTTTGAAAAACTTCAAGCTAACCCGTCAAGTTTGAACTCGAGAGCTGAGAAAGTGAAGAGGTGAGTATTCTCTGGACACCAAGCAGTCGGAAACTCTGAATTGCTCAGAACTTGTCCATATGATGATCTTGCGGCCCTCAAATTGATATTTGAAATGAGCCTTTTTACTCCAGCCTTTGGACGACTTATGACCTTTCGAGCGTTCCAAGTTTTGAGAATGTTCTGAATTTTCCTTTAAAAAGTCTCTTTGATAGCACAATGCGCTTATCTTCCTCTGCAGTTTATGATGAATGCTCTGCAAAGACAGAAAGCCCGTCTTAAGATTTATTTCCTGATTTCCCACCTATAACTTTGATGGAAATTATGTATAAACACAACACAGAGGAATGCGTTCCCCTTTCAACAAAGAGAATGCACAAATTGCGGAAAATAACAGTCATACACAGACAGGCAGAGCATTAAACACAGGAGAGGAATACATTTTCAATTTATTCAACTCTTCTCTAAAATTCGATTCATTCCACTCTCTGAACATATGAGAAAATTACATAGGTTTATACAAAATGGTCGAAGCTTGAACATTTAAGGCAATTCAATGCCGGATCGGACTGCTTAACAACCAAAAATGTCCTCCGCCCTATTCTGTTGTTTCTACACGAAAACAACGTACAAAACACGAAATGGCGGATCTGAAAATTTATGCGATTCGGTTCTAAAATCACATTGCATTTGTCGCTCCATCGCACATTGACAATCTTAACATTTAACATATGCGCAATACAGGACAGAACTTAAAACTTGCGATGTGCGATTGTGACGTGGCACATATCGCATCAAAATGTAAACCATTTACCTTGCGGGCGCTTATCCGTTTAAACTCCTAAGCTTGCGATTCGCGGTATGCGCTATCCTACTGAGCTTGACACATGTCTTTTGCGATCGCATCGCAAACAAAATAAGATAACTTGCGGGCAGCTTTAAAAGGTAAAACTTAAACTTTGCGAAATACGAGAAAGGTAAGGAAATATGGTGAAACAAAGGTTTGTGGCAAATTTCAAAAGCGCCAATGGTTGGTGGGTCCCACCAGATTGCATCGGCGAAAATATAAGATTTGCGAAAGCTTAAGAGGTAAACGGTAAGTGTTGCAAAGTGCGGGCGGCGATGCGGTAAACCATGGTAAGTGCGAAATGCGAAAAACAAAGAAATAAAGTAGAATGCAAAGGTTTGCGGTGGTCTTGGTAATGTGGTAAAATTTGAGGTGGGTCCCGTCGATATCGCATCGGCGGGGAAATAACATTCAGCGAAAAGGCTTAAGGGTAAACAAGAAAAGTTGCAAGCTGCGATGTTGCGGGACACTGGTAAGTAATGCGGCAGGTAAGAAATTTAAACGCAGAGTGTGGGCTCGGTACTCTGTTTGGATTTTGCGTGAACGCCTTCGGATATGTAGACTGAAGCTTCGTCCTCCCCTGCACAAAAATTCAATGAAGGTGTGGGTTGCTGCCACTGTTTATTCATGGCGGTGGTTGGGAGTATTTCCAAAACTCCCCCTTACTCACAACTGCCGCCATCGATCATTCCCAAACACTGTCTGAGAAAAACAAAACTTTTTTGTCCCAGTGGCTTTGTGAGGATATCTGCAAACTGTTCCTCTGCCCTGCAATGCTACAAAACAATTTCACCATTGTTAATTAATTCTCTTATAAAATGGCATTTGGCATCAATATGCTTTGTTTTCTTGTGGAAAACAGAATTCTTTGACAATGCAATTGCTGAGCTGTTATCACAGAAAATTGTGGTTCCTTTGTCTTGTTCATGACATAAATCTCTCAGCATCCTTCTCATCCAAACTGTTTGGCATGCTGCTGCTATTGCTGCTACATATTCAGCTTCTACTGTTGATAACGAAACTATTGGCTGCTTCTTGGAAGCCCATGAAATGGCTCCCGATCTCAAATGAAAAACATACCCTGATATGCTCTTTTTGTCATCAACCCTTCTAGCCCAATCACTGTCGGTGTAACCAATCAGCTTAAAATCATCAGTTTTGGAGTATAGAACACCATACTCCTTTGTTCCATTTACATACCTTAAAATTCTCTTGCCTGCTTGCCAATGTGTCTCCTTGGGTGTCTCCATGAATCTGGATATCAGACTTACTACATACATTATATCAGGCCTAGTTGTAGTCAAATACATTAGACTGCCAACCATGCTCTTGTACAATGTCGAATCAACATTCTTGCTGCAATTTTCTTGCTCAACTTCAACCCCATGACAGTTGGAGTTGATGATGCCTTGTTGTTCTGCATATTGAACCTCTTTAAAACTTCTTCAACATACTTTACTTGGGAGATAAAATCCCCTTTTCTGTTTGCTTTACTTCTATGCCCAAAAAATATCTTAACAAACCCAAGTCAGTCATTTCAAACTCAATCTTCATGACTGCTTTGAAATCAGCAATGAGAGAAATATCATTGCCTATAAAAATTAAATCATCTACATACAAAACAACAATAAGAATTTACCGTCATTTTCTTTGATATAGAGTGTGGGTTCACCATCACACTTGTCAAACCCATTGTCCACCAAGTAACCATCAATTCTGTTGTACCATGCTCGTGGTGTTTGCTTCAGCCCATAAAGAGTTTTCTTCAACTTACACACTTTCTGTTCTTGGCCTTCTATTTCATAGCCAGGAGGTTGTTCAACATATATTCAAGAATGCTGACTTCACATCCATTTGATAAACTTTCCATTTTTGTTGTGTTGCTCTAGACAACACTATCCGCACTATCTCCATCCTTGCAACTAGTGCAAAGGTTTCCTCGTAGTCTCTTCCTTGCTGCTGCTGGTAGCCTTTGACAACTAGCCTTTCTTTGTGCCTTTCTATCTTGCCTTCAATGTTTCTCTTGGTCTTATGGACCCATTTCACTCCAATAACTTCTTTTCCTTATGGGAGGTCCACTAACTCCCATGTGTCATTCTTTTCTCTATTAACATGATAGCCTCCTATACCAATAGGTTTCATCTTTCATGATTGTCTTAATGGAAGTGTGGAATATGTTCAAACCTTCTTACTTGAGCAAAGGTGTTCCATATTCTTGAAAAACCAAAAAATCAAAAAATTTAAAAAATGTAAAGAGGGTATACCCTAAAAAAAAAATCAAAGGGTAAAAGAATAAAAATGGTCAAAAAAAAAAGAAAGAAATGAACCCCAAGCAAAAAATAGGCCAAGGAAAGTGTGCAAGTCTAAATGCCACTACTTTTTTCATCTATTGTAATAAAATAATTGTGTGCAGCTTGTGAAACTTTTGCCACAATTCATGAATAAGTCAAACTGTTTAAACTTGGCTTAGTCATATTTCAATTTCATGTTATAGATTAGAGAATAAATATCTAGCCAAACAATTTAATCTTGGCAGATAAGTAGCTAGGTAGAGTGAATAAAAGGTGCTCAACAGTTTAATCTGAGCCCTTGGATGTAATAAGGGTAGAAATAGATAGATTCATCATGTAAAAGAAAAGATTGATCAGGGTTTGCAAGTCTAAATGCACCCTAATAAAGAAGACAAAATGGTAGTGTTAAGTAGATAGGGTAGGTAGATGGTGCTGCAAAGTGTTATCTGATGAATGGTGCTGCAAAGTGTTGGTTAATCATTTACTTTCATCACAAGTACTAAAGCGGGAAATACACTGGAAAATCACAGCAAGCAAAGTCAAATTCATTAACCTCCCTCATCATTTTTCCCCCTCAAGGGTTTTACTAATTTCCCCAAAAGTACTAAGGTAATTTGAGATCAAAGGGGCTCAAGGCATTTCCTTGACTTCTGGAGGGACCGGACCCTCGGCCTAATGATCAAAATGACCTAAGCACTTGAGATAATTCATCATTGTTATCTTCCATCTTTAACTTTTTCCTATGTAAAATCCTATTTTACTTAGGAAACAGAGGCAACATTCCATAAAATTCCTCAAGACAACTTGTTATTCTAAGCTTAAGTGTTGAAGATAAAATGTGCAATTTACTTCATAAGTTTTCACTTTCTTAGATGTACAAAGATGTTTTGATTTTCCTTGTCCTTTATCATATTAACATTTAACTCTATTATATTAAATCCCTAGTGGAACCCCTTTTCCTAAGTATATAACTCCCTTTTCTAATAAATATCCCCAAAAAACCCTCTTATTATAATGTTTTACCAAAGTATATATTCCCGCTCGTTTAAAATAAATACCCCGCTTTATAAAGCCCTTTGGTTAAAACTATAGCCTTATACATTAATCCCCGCCCTATGGTGAATTATTTGTGTATTAATTAATTCATCGTATAATAAAATACATACAAAAAAGCGTTAGACATGTAATATACGTGTTTAACACCAAAAAACAAGAATAAAATGCGACGGAGTCCTGTGCCATAGTGTTCCGTCCACGTAGCATTCCACCTGGCCAAACTACTGCTGCAATCCATTTCATAAATTCACGGGGTTAATTAATCATTTGGACTAATTAACAACCATTCCCACCTATTAACTTCTCCCCGGGGTAATCAAATATCACATTAAAACCTGTTTAAAACCCCGACTGGCCCACCTTTGAAATCGCACAAGTTCCCTGTCCTTTCAGCCGTTGGATCATTCGTCCGTAGATCAACGGCGATCATCAATACCGCTGCCCATCCCTTGCCAGCGTGTTAACCAGCGGGGGATGGGCGGTTTCTGAAAAGTCATCATTCCACGTGGCAAGCGTCCTGTGGAATCGCTGCCATCGCGTTTTTTACCGCCCTCGTCCATAAGCGGTGCGGGCTCACCGCTTACCGCTTACCGAATACCACCGGCCCCACTCCCTTACGTCACCTCGTACGTCAAATGACGTCATCACCTCGAAAACGACAAAAACCCTTTTGACTTGTAAATAAGCCATTTTTCGCGTTTTTTCAGTTATTTTTAGTTTCCGAAAGAGACTAAGCTCCCGCTGCAATTTTCAAAATTTCACTGCAAATACACCAAATTACTCCGAAATTCCGCTGCGCCAGTATTGAAGAACGTCCCCGCCATTGTTCATTACCTGTTGAAGAACCAGTTTCCATTAAAAAACAGGTATTTATCATTCCGCGCCCCGACTCCAAGTTAAACTTAGTTTCCTGTGTTTTTCTCTGAAAAAGTGGTCAAAAGTCCTCTCTGAAGTCCTCATTGAAGATTTAAAACCTGTGAATTTGCTTCCCAAACCTGCAAATTGTTCCAATTTCCTCTTTTGTCAGATATCCCGTCCGGTCTGCAAGAAAAACTGAAACCTCCATTTTGAATCCACAAGAACCAAAATGGAGGCCCCAACTGCTCTAAATGTCACTCCTTTGAATGCTCCCCACCGAGATTTGGACTATTTACCTCTGATAGATGAAGATTTCCAAATAAAAGACCTGCATTTTGATGAAAGTCCCCGTTTGAGCTTCTGTCGCTGCAGAGATGAACACTCAAAGGGGCAAGATCTTATAGGGTTGTGGGAATCCAATCTCCCAAGGTATTTCATTCCTACAGTCCACGTTTTCCCTGAAATCATTCATTATTGTCATGCAAATTATGATCCCATACAAAGAGCTGTATTAGCTCCTGATCAAAGTGTTTTGTTCCCTATAACACCTCAGGCTATCAATGCTATGTTACAATTTGAGCCAGAACAAGAGTTAGCACCTCTATCCATGGAAGGGCTAATTGAGAAAACCAGACTGTTAACTCCAGAGAAATTGAAAGCAATGTGTCAGTACTTCATGTTACCTGAGCATCAACCAAAAGGGACTCCCCCCTATGGTTTTTACTTTTTCAATCAATTGGGAAGGCTTATTGTGAATGTAATATCCTTTGTCTTAGGATTCAATACCAGTGAGTATGTAGATGAGATAACTCTGGCTTTGCTCTCTATCTTTACCCCTGGGCAGCCTCCTGAGATTAAGTATGATTATGCTTCCTTCATTGCCAACAAAATCCATGATCAATTTTTAAGGCTAGATGATGAAAAGGTTTTCAAGTACTCCTCAGTTATCTATCATCTCATAATTTTCTATCACTCAGACAAATTCCCTTTCCCTGTTCAGAAACTTGATGATAAAGGTAATCCCAGGTCTGTTATTTTTTGGTCCCCCATCATTCATTTGTCCTCTGATTCTCCCTACTCTTATTCGGAATTCATTGATCAGTTTGTACACCCTGCTACAACCTTGTTAACAGGAGTTTCTCCCCCCAGGCTTAGTACTGAGATTAGAAAGACCCTGCAATTGTCAAAAAGTTATAAAGTTGGGGATTGGTACTTGTACCAAAACCATACAGTCATCAGGATTTATGGATGTGAATTACATCCATTCAAGTTACCCAGATATGTACCAATGAGAATTTTTTCTTTGGAATACTTTAGACAGATGAATAACTCGGATGTAATCCATTTCTGCAATGTAAAGAAGAAAGCACAGTTAAGGATCAAAAGCCAGTTAGGTCCTTTCATTTGCAATTCTAGGGAAGCTGAAAGAGATGCAGAACTTATATTAGAGAAAAAATTCCAGACATCTTTCCGTTGGGTCCCTTATGACCCCTTGGGTTTCATTTGTGAAAGAAGGTTAAAAAATAAGTCATCTCCTTATATACATCACAGAATTCCTGACATAGAACAGTATGCAAATCAAGATGAATGGGTTAAAGGAAAACTTGTTGAAGAAGGAAGTGGAGCTGCCAAATTGAATAAACTTATGAAAGATGTTGAGAAGAAATTTGACCTAGAAACATATGATCAAATGCAGGTACCATACATTGGCACATCTTCAGCAGCTACTCTACAACAAGCTATACAGAAAGACAGCCCATCAGTAGCAGCAGAGCCCAAGGGTAAAGGAAAAGAACCTATAGTTCAGGTCATTGAAACCCTGGTCATGGCAGAAAAATCACAGAGTTCCAAAGCACCAGAAAAATCTCAGGCTTCTCAAACACCAGCAAAGAAAATCCAAGTTCCAGAGATGCAAACTCCACTGAATGTGGAAATAGGGAAAAAGAGGCCAGCTCCAGATACCACACCTTCAAAAGGAGCCCCACAAGTTTATCAAGCCAAAAAACACAAGTCTGATCCACCTCCATATGTAGAGATTATAGATGAGGTATTTGATGATGGTAGGGAGGATAGTCAGCAAACAGGTACAGCAAGTGAGACAAACATAAGCCAGAAAGGGATACAAAAGCAGTTGAGCACTGAAGTATCTTCTTTCAGACCGCCAAAGACAGATACTGGAGACATTAAGAAAACCTTCATTAATATCAAAACAAAGAATGAACCATTGAAAATGAAGGTATACGATCAGTATATGTAGATGGCTCCTCACAATCAGCAAAGGTTGATGTCAGCATTTGATCTGTCACAAGGTAAAATGCAAATGAGCCACTTCAAAGCAAAGGTGCCAAAGCCAACTTCAGCAACAGATTACATCAGAACAAATTTTGAAGTTTTAGCAAAAGATATCCATCCCCTGGATCAGATAGAGCTTCATAGGCAAACAGGGGAAATGATTTATTCTACTCTCACCAACAAAGCCATGGCAGCTTTAACGCTGCAAGATTCCTTGAATAATACTACTGCACAATTGAAGATTGAGAGGGCCTCCTCACAGGCCAAGGACAATAGAATAAAGTCTCTAGAAGAGATCATCATTGGTTTGGGTCACAATCCCAAAGACACTAAAGGTATTGAGGCACTGATAAAAAAGAAAGAGGATGATATAGCTGCACTCAGAAAACAGCTGAAAATACCAGCCTCGAGGCACCCCCAGACACAGGAAGTTATAAAAGGAAATTCACAAGAAGAAATGATGGAGTTGCTCTTAAATTTGACAGAGCGACTAAATGAAACAGAAAAGGAGTTGGAAAAAGCATTGCAGGAACAGGAAATTATCAAACAGACTTCAACAACAGGTACTACAACTACAGGACAGCAGGAACAACCATCTCCGGTGAACATTTCTAATTTGAATTCTGAGGATTTAATTAAACAAATGGAGAGTTTGCAGCTAAAGGTCACAGAACTCCAAGAAACAAAATTACAATTAACAAAACTGGAGGGAAGATATGACACATCCAAAAAGACAGCTGCTGACAACCTCAGGGAAATAAAAAGATTGGAGAAATTGGTTGAGGCTTTGCAAAAAGATCTTTCACTGGAAAAGCCTCTGAACGAAATAAATGATATTCTTTGGGACAACATCATTAACTTAATAAGAGATATTTGGCCTTCCATCCAAGCTATTTTTGATCAGAATGAGTTAGTCAAGATAGCTCAAGAGGAAATAAATAAAACTAGACATGAATTAAGAGGCAAGCCAGAGCTGGCCCAGCAGCTCATTCAGTTTTTGAATTCCAGAACAAAACAACAGCTAGCATTGTTAGGAATTGATGACAGAATAGGTGTAGTTTTGGAAGCAAAGAGAATTTTCACCAAGAGAACTTTCATGCAAAATCTAGAAAGAAAGTGTACTGATATTTTGGTCGACATCAACGTTTTCAGAGAAAAGTTTCAAGCTCTGCTGGACAGTGATTTGCCAAGTCCCATGCTCACAGAGGATCAAATAGTAGACTTAGAAACCTATGAGAAAAGAATCCAAGATCATGCTAAAAATACAGCGATAGGTTCTACTAATATAGGTTCTACTAGCTCATCAGAACCTGTAATACCAACCGGGAAAAGTATTTATGAAAAAGTGAGGAATCTATTTCATCTGGAGCATGAATTAAAATATCTATTTCCGAGCGAGCCCACTTTTTATAAACTTACTGAAGCCGATGAAACTTTAAGGAAGCTCAGAAGAACAATGATACCAGATGATCAGTGGTGGAAAGAAATGCTGGAAATTTTGTAAAAAATGTTGTCAGGATAAAAGTTTATCTTTAATATTGAGTAAATGGTAAAAAACAGAAATGCGGATGAAAGAGTATCAGATGAAAGGTCAAAGAGTATCCGTGAGAATAAAGAGTATTCAACAAGTCAAAGGAATATGTAAAGGACAGCACAGAGCCCTATTTTGAGCACTTATCCTTAGCATGTCCATGAAGAAAGGAACAGCACATCAGCCGTTATTCATTATTCTATTTACGAGACCATGTGTCTTTTGTTTGTTTGTAAATATGCTTTAAATCAGCCTGAATTATTGGCTATGATAGAGTAAGATTGTTAGGATTATTTTTGTATAAATAAGCCCTCAAAGAGAGTTTTGAGGTGTGGATTCTATTACTCTGTTGTAACATTGAGGTTTTCGGAATAAAAAGCTTTTGGACAAATTTACTTGTGGCTTACTGGATGACGTTTTGAAGCACTGGACTTGTTGCAGGATTCATGTGTTGGACTTCAGTTCAATAAGTTTTCCAACCCTTGTGTTTAAATTTTATATTAGTTTATGCTATCATCATATCCGTTTATGAATAGTTTACATAAAGGATTGAAACAGAATTTGCTTAATTGTACTCTGTTTTCAAATGTGATTATTCTCGATGTTTTCTTCTGGATTAGTTATAAGCATGAATTCTTAATTGCTCATGTTTTGTTGATTTAAACATTGTTGATTACTGTAACAAATAATCCTTCATTGCTCTTTGCTTGTAGTCATTTCTCTTCTTTCTCTTGAATATGGTGAAAGATTCTTAGCTGCCTTTCATCCCTTCAAGACCATCCATCCACTTTAAATTTTAAGGATTGTTCTTTGTCTAGCTATCTTGCCCTGTAATACCATCTTGTGCGTAGAATAGAAATCCAGTAAAGCCATCCTTTGACTCCATAGCCCAATGGACTGAAAACCCTCAACCTTGCCCTTAGTTTGTGGATTCCACCATTTTCCCAAAACAAAATTTGAATCTATAACTAGCCTAAAACCTTCTAAGAACAAAGATAAATCATAAAGAGAGAGCCCTCTCTGGATGCAGATTGGCTAGATTCTGCATCTAAAAGGTTGGTTTGTGGTTACCTCGGGTATACTTTCCTCTTACACAACTTCTAGGAAAACATGAGTGATAACATAGTGGCGACCATACTGGGGAACTGAATCATTTTATTGATATTATTGTTTGATTTATAAGCTATGGACAGAGTCTGAAGATCAGCCAGGTAGCCTTTGAAATTGCTTTTGCTATGCAAATGCAAAAGTAAATAAATGCTGTTTCAGTCTATCTCTGATTTAGCTTATAAGTTGAATCTTAGTTTCAAATTTTTCAATCAGAGTCTCTAGTTTAAACAGATCTTTGAGGAAATCTTAATCACATATCATTATTTCTTAAAGAATTTGTAGAAGTTGTATTTACTTTTCAATTAAAACCCAAAAATCCAAAAACACATAAACTAAGAAAACTGGCTTCAGAAAGGATTTGACATACTAGGTCAAACCCTGACCCCAATCCACCACCGATATTTGAAAATCCTAATCTGATTCCTAGAGTTCTTAGAAGACAAGGAAGTCAAGAAAGTTCTGAAAGAGGAAGTCAGGAAAGTACAGGTAGTTCTAGACCACTCTCTAGATCTGCATCTTGTCCTGTGAAAATTATATATATTGATGACATTCCTTTTGATGCCCGATTTGAAACATCTTTGTTTGTGAATTTTTCGGAGACTGAATTATCTAGATTAATTCCAGATCCTTTATTCATTGAAGAGTTGCAATACCGATTTGTTTCACATCATCTTGACAGAGAATTTCATAACTCCCTTCAGTCTGAGCAAACCTTTGAAGAAAGCTCAAACATTTCTGTGATAACTGAAGCATCTCCGAGCTCAGCCACTTTTCAAACACCTGTTAGACCTCCATCTCCTCCTGTTAGACCTCCATCTCCTCCCGTAAGACCACCTTCTCCTCCTACTAGACCGGCTACTCCTGTTACTCCACTTTATCTTCCAATGGCCAATCGATATGCCCCTTTAATATTACCAGCCAACCCTCCAGCTTTACCAGCAGACTACCAAAGTAAGATCACACCTTTTGACGGATCAGGTACCTACACAGCTCAACAACACACCAAAAGGATGACAGATTACTTTGAGTTTTATGAGATTGATACTGATGATATCCGTATGAGAATTTTTGTACAAAGTCTTACCGGAGAAGTTAGAACTTGGTTTAGGGCTCTCGCCCCAAACAGTATTGCTGACCTAGAAGCTTTGTATAGGGAATTTTTGAACAGATGGGAGAAAAAGAAGGATCCTCTCCAGATCCTATCAGAATTTGAAAAATTAAGAAGAAGACCAAATGAAACCGTACAAGATTACATCATAAGATTCAATGAATCATATCATGCAGTTCCTCTGAACCTAAGACCCCCACCTAATAACGTGTTGGTCAAATTTCCAGATGGTTTTGACTCTGATATAGCTTATTCTCTTAGGGAAAGAGCTCCACAAACATTAGAGGAAATGCAAAGCATAGTAGTGAGTGTAGAAGCAAATCTGATAGAAAAACGAGCCAGAGCTAGGGCAGAGAGAAGAATGCCTATGAATGAAGAACCTTCATCTTTTGAAAAGAAGCTGGATGTAATCATTAAAGGTATGGAAAGATTAGGTGATAGAGTGGAAACCATTGAAAGAAAGTCTGCTACTGATAATCAGAATGTTGCAAGAAACCCAAACTTTAGGAGGAATCTGAACCAAAATATTGGAAAGAATGTCCCTGATCAAAACATTAGACCACCTTTCCAAGAAAACTTTGTTGAAGGTTCAACCTCAGAAGAACCTACAGAAGATGTAGAAATAAACGATGTCAATGAGGACAAAGATGAACCAGAAGTCTTCCTATCTCAGGATGATCAAGAGAATCATATCCTTGAAACATTCCACACTCATTCAGGTGAGACTTTTGATTTCAAAGAAGGCTATGACACAGCAATCTACGAGGTTCATAAGCGGTACAACTTGAGAAGTAGACGGATAGATGTACCAGAGAAAAATAAACAGAAAACCACAA
Source organism: Pinus albicaulis (assembly GCA_034641835.2). NCBI lineage: Eukaryota > Viridiplantae > Streptophyta > Pinopsida > Pinales > Pinaceae > Pinus > Pinus albicaulis. The sequence continues at coordinate 66,107 of JAXQQM020066690.1, forward strand.
AACAAAATGTCAAAGGAAAACAAAACATTCCCCCTGTACAAAATACTTCCCCTTGTACAAAACATTCCCCAAATACAAATTTTGCCTAGGATAACTCCTAGTTTTTCAAATCCAATAATTGAAGATGTCTCTGACAACCAACCAATCGACAAACAGCAATCCAATACATCTCCTCATGTAGGAGCTGTAGAAGAAACAGCAGAAGTTAGTCCTGAAACATCTTCAAAGCAAAACTTCATTCATGAAAAAGAGAAAAACATTGAAGATCCAGTAAACAGAGAAAATCCGACTGTGCAAAACACTAAAACTCAAACAGAAAAACCCTTTAATCTAGAAGCTGAAATAGGCAAACTCAAGATAGCTGTTCCTTTATCAGAATTGGCTAAACATAATGTCTATAGGAATCAAATTTCCAAGTCTTTAAACATTAACATTACTGGATTGGATGATTCAGTAAATATTCTTGATGATCAACCCAAACTTCTTTTTGGCCCTGAGGTTAATGGCAAACCATAAAGTGGAGGGACTCCTCCATTTTATGTAAGCCTGAATGTTCACGACAAAATACTCCATAATGCAATGCTTGATTCTGGAGCATCTCACAATTTGATGCCAAAAGCGGTAATGGAAAGATTGAATCTAGACATTACCAGACCGTACAAAGATTTGTTTTCATTTGATTCCAGTCAGGTAAAATGTTTAGGTTTAATTAAAGATCTGTGTGTCACTTTGGTCCAATACCCTGCTAAGTCTGTTTTAATGGACATAGTAGTTGTTGATATTCCACCTAAATATGGTATGTTATTGTCTAGGTCTTGGGGTGCTAAACTTGGAGGATCTATTCAATTAGACATGTCTTATGCAACTATTTCAGTATTTGGTCAGCCTAAAAGATTATATAGAGAAACTTTGATGAAGTACTTAGTGGGTAGCCAAGAGAAGCCTGAAAACTTCCCTGTTTATTCTTTACATTCTGACATGGATTCTTTTATTTTATACAATGCTGAGTCAGATCTTCCTACTGAAATAGAAGCTCCTGAAATGGAAATCATAAACAAAACCACTGTTAAAATTGAAGAAATCTTTGAAAACAAAGAAACACCAGATGACCAAGAAATACCTGAAAAAACTAAACAACTAGCTCCTGTCAGAAAATATGTTAAAACAATTGATGAAGATTATGAACATGAAATTCTATGGCATTTAGAGTTTGATGGCTCAGTAAACAGACTAGGGGCAGGAGCTGGGATTTGGTTACACAATATAGAGAACAATCATGCAGAGGGTCATGCTTATAGGTTAAATTTCAAATGCACTAACAACATGGCAGAGTATGAAGCTCTTTTATTGGGGCTTAAACATGTCAAGAAGTTAGGAGGCATTAGAGTATCAATTATAGGTGACTCTGAACTAATCATCCAACAGATTAAAGGAGAATGTGCAACAAAGGACATGAGACTGAAACAATACCGAGAGACAGTTGTAGAGATTCTCAACACATATCTACAAGCCCAACTTGCCAAAATTCCCAGGAAACAAAACTTGCATGCTCACAGTTTAGCAATGTTTGCTAGTACATGCAAGTTGCCTTTTGATCCTAATCATCAGTTTTCAGCTGAGATAAGGCACAGGCCTGCAATACCAGACAATATTTTGAATTGGCAAGTATTTGTGAATAACAATCAAATCAATAATTTTTTGACACTTCAGAATGAGTTTTCCAACTGTAATATAGATGAAGACATAACTATTGATAAATTTGATCAAGAAAAAGAACAAAAAATAGAAATTTCAATAGAAAATGCAATTCATATGCTGCATCCAACCACGTTCACTGAAAAAGACATGCAAAATTTGAAACACATGGAATTTGATGAGATCATAGATGAAACAGAAATCATCAATTTAAAAGATAATCAATTACCCAAAGGATTAACACCTTTGGAAGATCTATTCGACTCAAATGATATTCCATTCAGACCTAAAATGGAACCTGTTAAGGCCGATATGGAGGAATGCAACTTAGGAACACCAGAACATCCAAAAATTGTTAAGTTGTCCAAATCTCTTCCAAAAGATCAGAAGGTTAAATATGTTGAACTATTAAAAGAATTCCAGGATGTCTTTGCCTGGAGTTATGAAGACCTCAAATCTTATGATACATCCATCATTCAACATACTATACCTTTGAAGCCAGACCAGAAACCTTTTAAACAAAAGCTTAGGAGAATTAATCTGTTTTATTACCCTCAATTGAAAAAGAAATCAAAAGAATGTTTGAAGCAGGGATTATAGCTCCTATCAGATTTTCAGAATGGGTCTCTAACCTGGTACCAACAAGAAAAAAGACAGGAGAAATCAGACTGTGTGTCGATTTAAGGAATTTGAATAAAGTTTCTTTAAAAGACAACTATCCTCTGCCTAAAATGGACCACATTCTGCAAAGGGTAGTGGGATCTTCGAGAATATCACTACTGGATGGATTTTCAGGGTACAACCAGATTCTGGTTCATCCTGATGATCAGGATAAAACAGCATTTACCACACCATGGGGTACGTTTAAATATGTCAAAATGCCATTTGGGCTCAAAAATGCAGGAGCTACATTTCAAAAAGCGATGGACATTGCTTTTGCTAAAGAGATACATGATTTTCTGGTCATTTACTTAGATGATTTGACTGTTTTTTCTAAAACAGATCAAGAACATTTAGATCACCTAAGGCAAGTATTTATAAAGTGCAGAAAATATGGAATTTCTTTAAACCCTAAGAAGTCATTGTTTGGTTTGGAAGAAGGAAAGCTTTTAGGACATATCATTTCTAAAGATGGCATTAGGATTGATCCAGAAAGAATTCAAGAAATTTTGCAAATACCCCACCCCAGAAACATAAAAGAATTGCAAGCATTTATAGGAAAAATCAATTTCTTGAGAAGATTTATTTCTAGTCTAGCAGAATTACTTAGATTACTGACTAACATGTTGAGGAAAGATTCAAGCATTGACTGGACTGTAGAAGCCAAACAATCATTCGAGGAAATTAAAATGGCTTTAACAAGGACACCAGTTCTGACCAGTCCTAAATT
>JAXQQM020079124.1:0-155233 GCA_034641835.2 Pinus albicaulis
AGTGTCAAAGAGTAAGAGTAGGTCATTAAAGCTGAAAGCTTTAAAGTACTGTATTCTTAATCATGCATTGTTTTGGAAAGATTCGGGAGGAGTCTTGTTGAATTGTTTAGTTGAAAACGAGGCAAAGGAGGTAATGAATTATTTTCACAAGGGATATTGTGGTCGTCATCTCTTTTGGAAAATCACAGAAAATAAGCTATTGAGGGTTGGATTTTATGGCTGAGTTTATTTTCAATTTTTTACAAAACTGTTATGAGTTTCCATGAATTTCATATTTTTCAGGGAAAAAGGAAGTTGCTACCGCTTCCCTTGCAACCCATTTTTGTTCAAGCACCCTTTCAGCAGTGGGGTCATGATTTTATCGGTGAGATTCACCCTTCATCTTCATCTCAGCACAAGTGCATCTTGATAGCAACCGATTATTTCAAAAAATGGATCGAGGCCATTCCCACCAGGCAGGCCATTGATGCGGTAATCATTCTGTTTATTGAGTCTAATATTTTGTCATGGTTTGGTTGTCCGTAGAAAATAATCACATATAATGCAGTTGCTTTTAAATCCAAGAGGATGATCAAATTTTGTGACAAGTATCATATCAGGCTTGGGAAATCAATAATATATTACCCACAAGGTAATGGGTTGGCTAAATCTTCCAATAAGTCATTGGTAAACATCATAAAAAAGTTGTTGGAAGAAAATAAAAACAATTGGCACAAGAGTTTTGTAGAAATTATATGCACTAAGCATGCATATGTCCAAGATCCACCTGATCTCACACTATTTAACTTTATGCAAGATACTGAATCTATTCCACTTGTTAATCTTTTGCAGAAAAAATAATTGCACACACATGTGAAGCATAAACAAAAATATTCAATCGCACATAACACAGTTTTTAACCGGGAATGCCTGAAGCTGAAAACCCCAACTATATATTATGTAACATGGAGATCACATGACAATCTCATACAAGCATACAAAGCTTATCACAAGCCCTCAGTATAGTACAATTGTCATACACTAATCAGGCCTAATCTTGCAAATCCATGCACCGATATTTGCCACCTGCTAGCCTGCCTCCACTACACAATTTCTGCTGAAGAATAGCTCTGAATGAATTCGAATTACTCCATCCTTGACTGCGCAATCCTCATTGGCATCTCCACTGAGTGTGTGATGCAATCAATGCATCACTATAGTCACAACAGATAGTCTATCTTTCCCTTTCACCTATCTCTCCACTGGTCTCCACTGAAACTGCCATGCACTGTAGTTAACTGTTGTATTGTTCATTTGATTAATGAGTTATTATTTATGAACTAATTAACTAATTAATTCACTCCACTCTCACTAGTGTATCAATCGGTTAGACTAGATACAAATACCTCAACTGAGTCTAACTGAGTTAAACTGAATACAACTCCATAACTACTTCTTCCAATTGTGTCATAACTCTGCCACTTGAGTTCTAACTAATTCCTCCATGCAATAGCTCTAGTAAACCCTTAGGAATAGCATAATTCCTTCTGTCAACTCTTGTGCCACATCTGTGCACTGAACTGAAGTGCTCTAAGAGAATAAGTTGTTGTTTAGAGTCTGATTATTTTTAAGAGCTAATAATAATCAACGTGCATCTATTTTTAGATTGATGATCTATAAATAGACTTCGCTCAATATTCTAAAATAAATTTCCATCTATTTTTCCAACTTGATCAACCATCCACAAATAGCATCACACAAACTTCTGAAATATGATCATCATGTCTAAAAATAGACATAGTCTAAAAATAGACTTGCGCCAAAAATAGCCTGCAGGCCCACTTAGTGAAGGTGACTCTTTTCACTAAGCTCATCATCTTTTTGAATCTCAACAATCCCTCTCAACAAGATAGGGATTATCCTTCACCCCGATCCTGCCTCTATGGTATTCGAATTTGCTTCTGGTGAGTGCCTTCGTCAAAATATCTGCATCCTGATCCTTTGTGGGAATGTACTGAAGCAACATGATCTTCCGCTACACACAATCTCTGATATGATGATACCGGATATCAATATGTTTAAATCTATCATGAAACACAGGATTAATCGAGAGTTTAATGCAACTCTGATTATCACAATGAATCACCGTGGGATCTAAATGTGAACCGAACAAACCAACCAGAATCTTCCTCATCCAGATAGCCTCACATGTAGCTAAACTTGTTACCATGTATTCCGCTTCCGCTGAACTGAGTGCCATAGATCTTTGTTTCCTGTTGTACCAAGAAACGTCCGTAGATCCGATATTGAAAATCCCTCCTGATGTGCTCTTTCTCTCTATTGGGCTTCCTGCCCAATCTGCATCCATAAAGCCATGCAACTTCACTTCATCCATCTTTCTGTACCATAAACCATACTCAGATGTGCCCCTGACATATCTCAAGACAAGCTTTCCCACCTTCCAAAAGAGCTTGGTAGGCTTAACCATCGCTTGTGAAAGCTGGTTCACCGCATAGCATATGTCCGGTCTTGTATTGACTAAATACATGAGCGAACCCACCAACTGTCGATAAATAGTGGCATCCACTACCTCTGCCGATGTAGCATCCTCTTTCTTCCAATTTCCTGGAAGAGGAGTGTCGATAGGCTTGCAACCTTGCATGTGAAACTTCTCCAGTATCTCCCGGGCATACTTGCCTTGAGACACAAACAGTTCACCTTCTCGCTGCCATATTTCCAATCCAAGGAAATAATGAAGGAGGCCCAAATCCTTCATCTCAAACTCCTTTTCAAGATCAACCTTGCATGAGTGTATCAACTGCTCATCACCTGTTAGTATCAAATCATCAACATAAAGTACAATGATTAAAAGCTTACCCTCAACCACAATCTGGTACAGGTTTGCATTTGCCTCACTCTTGGTTAAGCCAATTCCAGTGAAATAGTTGTCGATCCGAGTGTACCAAGCACGGGGTGCTTGTTTCAGCCCATACAGCGCTCTTTTTAGCCTGCACACATGCGACTCACTACTGAAGATCTCAAATTCTTCAGGCTGATCAATGTACACCTCTTCCTCAATGATCTCATTAAGGAATGCAGTCCTCACATCCATCTAATGAATGTGCCAACCCATCTGCACTGAGAGAGCAAGGATGGTCTGTATGGAAGAATACCGTGCGACAGGTGCAAAGGTTTCTTCATAGTCAATCCCCTCAATTTGTGAGAAGCCCCAGGCAAAAAATCTTGCCTTATACTTCTCGACGCTCCCATCAGCAACTTGCTTTACCTTGTAGATCCATCTTGATCCTACAACTAATTTTCCCATCGGCCTTGGAACAATTTCCAGACCATTGTTTCTGACAATGGAGTCATATTCCTCCACCATGGCATCTACCCATGTGGGCTCCTGTGCTTCTTCTTCAAAAGAAGATGGCTCTGTCACAATACACTTGCTCATAAGAGCCATGTATCCAGTATATCGATCAGGTGACTATCTCTGTCTGTGCTGTGATGTAGGGACTCCTACATTCTGTGCCGCATCCACCTTCAGTCTCTCAGCTTCTGTGGTACACTTCCTGCCTTGTCTGATGTTTGGTTCTACATGAGTGGACTCCTCCACTCCATGAATCTCCTCCTGTGGCTGATCCACATCCAGAGGCTCATCTTTGGGAACAAGAAGTTCCTCTTCCACATGCAAGTGTAGCTCCCTCTCAAGCGACAACTTCATGGCTTTCACCTCATTGAATTTTATATCCCGTCGCACAACAGTCATCCGACTGTCTGGAAAATACACATGATAGTTATGGGGTGTTTCTGTGTACCCCACAAATATCCCAACTTCTGTAGTCGACTCCAGCTTCTTCTTGGCATCCTTCGTCACATGAATGTAAACAGATGAGCCAAAAATATTCAAATGAGAAATATAAGGCTTCTTACCAGTAAAATCTTTCTCGAGTGTACTCATGCCAAGTACTCTATGAGGACAACGGTTTTTCACATAAACCACAGTGTTGCATGCTTCCACCCACAAGTGCATCGGTAGGCCCTGGTCATGCAGCATCGCTCGTGCAGCACCCATGATCGTTATGTTCTTTCTTTCCACAACCCCATTCTGCTGTCGGTTATGAGGCACTATGAGTTCTCTTCGAATTCCTTCTTTTCTACAGAAGTCTTTGAATTCACTCGAGATGTATTCACCACCATTATCACTCCGTAGAGATTTCACCTGCTTCCCCAACTCATTCTCTACCAATGCCTTGAACTCACATAACTTTGAGAACGTTTCACTCTTCTTCTGCATGAAGAAGATCCAGCATCTACGAGAAAATTCATCAACAAATATCACATAATACTTGTGTTTTGTTGTTGAAGCAACCGAGAATGGTCCACACACGTCTGTGTGAATTCTCTCCAGGATCACCGAAGCACGGTTCTCCTTCTCATGAAAGGTGGTCTTCACAAACTTACCCATTGTACATCCTTTGCACTGATCTGACTGTGCAAGAGTACCCTTGGGAAGTCCAGTAAAAATTTGGTTCAAAATTTCAAAGCGCCATGGTGAATATGGCCCAATCTCCTGTGCCATAACTCGCCCTCATCCCGGCTCACCACTTCTTCTACTTTGCCCACCATTGGAGCGAAGCCATCTACCTCTAGCTTGTAGGGATTCTTAATTCGAACCCCCTATATTCTTGTTTTGACCAGTTGTTTTATGTCGAAGGAAGACTTTTCCCTCACTGAAAACAACATCATAACCTTTGTCTTCCAATATTGCGACCGAGACCAAGTTCTTCTTCAGACTTGGAACATGCATGACATTCTTCAACAAGAATGGATTACTGGACTCCCTCTCAAAGTTAATGGTCCCAATTCCAGTCACATTGTACTGACCATCATTGCCCATCTCTATATGCATCTGGAGGCCCTTCTCCTCCAAGTCACTAAACAACTCTTTGTCTCCCGTCATATGGAAAGACACACCACTGTCAAGATACCACACCGATCCCATGCAGCTTGAAACCAAGCATGCGATCAAGGAAAACTCCAGCTCAAATTGCGAGGCTAAGGCCTCTCCAGCTGCAGATCTAACAGCTTGCTTATTCTTCTTCTTCTGTGGATAGTTAGTGGCGAAATGTCCATGCTTGTGACAGTGAAAACACTTCACTTTGGACAAGTCTTGCTTCTTGCCTTTAGCACCGGATTTTGAAGAAGATTTCTTCCCCTTCCCTTTCCTTTCTTTGGCAGTCAAAGCGCAATTCTCTTCATATTCATTCTTCGATGAAGATCCATCCCTGGTACCCCGCCTTATCTCCTCCTGCACAAGATCCAACCAAAGTCGCTCCCATCCCGGCAGTTTCTCCCATCCATTGACAGAGTCTTCGTAGCTATGCCAACTCTTCAGAAGCCCAAGGAGAGCTAAGCTCACCAATTCTTCTTCATCAACAGTAACCCCCACACTTCCCAGCTCATCCTTGCAGTGGACAAACTTCGTGAGGTATTTTGGAATACTGTCGCTTTTCTCCATTTTTATTTTTCTGAGCTTGTCTTTAAGCACCAACTTCCTCTGGTCACTTATGCTTTGGAAAAACTCTGTCAAATCCTTCTACATTAAGAATGGAGTGGATTTCCCATGAAGGCTAGAAACAATGTGGTCCTTCACACCTTCCAACAGAATCCTCCTCATCTTTGTAGTATTCTTTTTCCATGCATCAAGTAATGTAGCATCGCTAGATCCCGGCTTAGGAACATCGCTATCGATGAACTCCTTCAGCCCATTATCCTCCAGCACTGCCTCCATCCTATCCTTCCAGGCTATGTAATTTGATCTCCCATCAAGGGAATACTCCAATCTCAACCCGTTGAAAGACATTTCAATGTATACTCGATTTCTGCACCAAGAATCTTTTGTAGCAAATTCGAATTGTCCACCAGCACAAAATCACTTCACAATTGAAATCTTCAATAAAAAATGCTCTGATACCATGTAGAAATTATATGCACTAAGAATTCATATGTCCAATATCCACCTGATCTCACACTATTTAACTTTATGCAAGGTACTGAAACTATTCCACTTGTTAATCTTTTGCGGAAAAATTAATTTCACACACATGTGAAGCATAAACAAAAATATTCAATCACACATAACACAATTTTTAATCGAGAAAGCCTGAAGCTGAAAACCCAAACTATATATTATGTAACATGAAGATCATATGACAATCTCATACAAGCATACAAAGCTTATCACAAGCCCTTAGTACAGTACAATTGTCATACACTAATCAGGCCTAATCTTGCAAATCCATGCACCGATCTTTGCCACCTGCTAGCCTGCCTCCACTACGCAATCTCTGCTGAAGAATAGCTTTGAATGAATTTGAATTACCCCATCCTTGACTGCGCAATCCTCATTGGCATCTCCACTGAGTGTGTGATGCAATCAATGCATCACTATATTCACATCTGATAGTCTATCTTGCCCTTTCACCTATCTCTCCACTGGTCTCCACTGAAACTGCCATGCACTGTAGTTAACTATTGTATTGTTCAGTTGATTAATGAGTTATTATTTGTGAATTAATTAACTAATTAATTCACTCCACTCTCACTATTGTATCAATCAGTTAGACTAGATACAACTAGCTCAACTGAGTCTAACTAAGTTAAACTAAATACAACTCCATAACTACTTCTTCCAACTGTGTCATAACTCTGCCACTTGAGTTCTAACTGATTCCTCCATGCAATAGCTCCAGTAAACCCTTAGGAATAGTGTAATTCCTTCTTCCAGCTGCTGTGCCACATCTGTGCACTGAACTGAAGTGCTCTAAGAGAATAAATTGTTGTTTAGAGTCCGATTATTATTAAGAGCTAATAATAATCGACATGCATCTATTTTTAGATTGACGATCTATAAATAGACTTCGCCCAATATTCTAAAAATAGAATTTCATATATTTTTCCAACTTGATCAACCATCCACAAATAGCATCCTGCAGCTTCTGAAATATGATCATCATGTCTAAAAATAGACTTGCGCCAAAATATCCTGCAGGCCCACTTAGTGAAGGCAACTCTTTTCACTAAGCTCATCATCTTCTTGAATCTCAACAAGTTTGATCAATGCTATGTGGGTGGAAAAAGTAAGCACTAAGAATTCCATAGGTATGTCACCTTTTCAGTTGGTATATGGAGTGGATACTATTTTTCTGACTTATCTTATTATCCTAATCATGAAAATTTTGCAGGAAGTAGATAGTGAGCCCAATGACATTCAGCAGAGAATCAATCAAATGATTCATTTGCAGAAATCTTGAGAGGACGTATTTTAGAACACTGCGAAGCTTCAAGACAAGATAAAAAATATCTATGAGAGAAAAACAAAGGCAGATTATTTCAGTGTGGGAGATATAGTTCTCCGATGGGATGCCTGAAATGAGGAAAAATGAAAGCACGGGAAGTTTGAAAATTTATGGAAAGGACCATATAGAATTTTGGCTTTCAGAGGGAAGAATGCCTTTGTGTTGGAATAACTTGATGGACAAGACTTTTTGAGAGGACCAGTCAATGGTAGGCTCCTCAAGCACTAACTCACTTTATTTTTTAGAATATTTTCATTTTCATTGTACATACCAGTTTATTTTGCTGCCAAGTGTGAAGGAGTTTTCATGGAAGCTTGAAGCTCGAGGTGAAGGCCAGAAGGTTTCTTTGATCAGTTGTTGTTTCAAAGAGTTTGTAAGTCATTAAATTTTTTCGATTCATTTCATTTTGTCGATTCATTTCAGTTTGTCGAGTCATTTCAGTTTCAAGTCTTTCTTTTATTTTTGACTCCATGCCCAATGGATAAGGCTACTTGGTCTATGGTGTTCTTGACACCTCCTAAGGAGATGCCATCCCAGTTGGAGCCAATATTATTGTTTGTCAGTCATGTCAGTCACCAGTGATCAACTTATGCTCTTTCATATGGTTGATAGGGCCCTAGGGAAATTTTTTATAATTCCAATAGGTTTTCAAATAAAAAATTGATCATTGGTTAGTCTACCTAGGTCATTACTAATCCTTTCATATTCATGGTAAATAAACATCATCATGGTCAGGTCATTAATTTTTGGGAGAATTTCTTGGTCATTATGGTCATCATTCAGCTTATTTTTCCATATAGTGTCATCATTAGGTCATGTTGTTAAAATCATGAAAATAGGTCATTTCATTATCAAAATCACCATTGAAAGGAGTAGTGATAATGAAAAATGTTCAATAAGGATCTCTAAAGTGCACTTAAATCTTTATTAAGATGTAAATGTATGTAGTAACTTCTAAAAGTTGTAGTAAACAAGCAATTAAGTCAAACTGGTGAAAAGACAAGGTGGGGCCACATCACCACCAAGGGGAAAAATCAATTTCTAGCCTTTTAAAAGACCAACCAGGCATGCCATTTGCTCATTTAAACTTCATGAGACATCATTCAGTCACCAAGGAGCTTTCCACCCTTTGAAAATTAGTTTATTGCCTTGGAAAGGATAATTCTCTTGTGGCACTGCACATTTCACTTGCTACACTACGCTTTTCTCAAGTTTGTTGTGGTTTTCTTCAAGAAGGGAAATATTTTATTTCCAGTGGTTTCATTATCAAGTGTGGGTCTCTCTCATCAGTTGCAAGTAATTGGGTCACCATACACCTCTATTTCATTTCATCTCATGCTTCAAAGCTTAGAAATCCCCTCTCCTAGGGTTTGTTGTGTTTTTTCTCAAATAAGAGTCTTTGGTCAATTTGCTAAGAAAAACCCTCAAATTCATGCTCACTCACCCTCCCCCACCTTTCATATACCTTCCTTAACATTTTCCCTCATCCCTTACTCTCATTTTCATCATTTCCCTACAAACTCTAGCCTACACTACACTTCCCTAGGCTAGGACTGTGTTTTTCCCTTTTGCACCCCTTCCCCTCACTCATTTCCTAAAACTCCACTTCCCTACACTCCCTAACATTTATCCCTACCCCATAAATTTTTCCAAGAATTTAGACACCCTCAAACCCCTTCATCCCCCTCCATTCCTAAAACTGCCCAAAATCCCCTGTTTTCCTACACTAAAACCCTAATTTCCCCTCATAGTGAGCTAGGGTTTCTCATGGATTCAGAGACTAATGAGTGGAGGAATAAGGGAGGTAAAATCATCATATATGAACCCACTAGTGTGCAGGATATCATGGCTTCACCATTTCTCAAGAAGTCATTGCAAGATGCAGGCTGCCTTGCTTTTTGTCAAAAGATTGAAGAATTTGGTTTTAGTGATAAACTTATAAGAACCTTTGCTACAAGTCTGAGGAGGGATAAGGTAACCATTGTAGGGGTTGTGTTTACTCTTTAAGAAGAGGCCATTTTCGTAGCTATAGGGATACCAAATCATGGAGAGATTTGGTTCAAAAGAAGAGACCTAGATATTGAAAACTACAAGATGTTTTTGAAGCCTCCATACAAAGCTGCTCCAAAACACATTTTTCCTTTCATACACTTGTTGGATAAGTATGCCCCTCTCATGAATATGATCATGAAATATTTCACATGTGAGGGCATTTTTTCAAGGATATATCAGTACCATGTTAGATTATTGATGCATTTCATCGGTGTAAAAGCTTTGAACCTACCTCACTACCTCTACAGAAGCTTGGTTAAAATGGCAGAAAAGGTACATAGCAAAGGGAAAGATAATCATGATAGCCTGTTCCATCATGTCTTAGTGAAAATCATTGTTTGGCATTAACTCACACAAATCAACTTGTCTTGGGATGGATTTATACATTCATATTATCTTTTGCCTACTCCAACCCAATCAAGCAGTCATTCTACACCATTGACTTCACCAAGGCAACAAGAAGTGGTTCCACAAGAAAACCTATCACAACAACACCTAGGGCTGAGGTGACTAAAACCTATACTTGAGGAAAGAGGCTGATTTTTTCTCCTACCAGTGTGGAAAGTGCTCAGCCTACTTCAGTGGAAGAAGATACATCAATGTATCAGCATGAGGCATCATTTCAAGAGGAAGAACAGGTATATGTTGACACTCATACGGAACACATAGATATCCGTGAGGAGGAAAAATAACCATAGAAGATCATCAATGAGAAAGAAGCTGAAATTAAAGAGCTTAATGACAAATTATCAAATGCAAACTTCATGATCACCTTTCTTCAGCAGGAAAACAAGCAGCTCCAAGTCAAACAACTTTTGCTTAGCAAGCCCATGGAAGATTTGGAGAAGGATGGTGGAAAAGGTAAAATAGTGGTTGATGTTTGATAAAATTGAGGATCAGGAAGAACAATTCAAACCAAGGATGCCAATAACAAGCGGTCTCAAGAGGCAGCAAGAGCAACAAACTGAACCATCTCCACCACTAGGTCAAGAAGACTTTGATGACCTAATTGCAGCAGAAATTGAGCAAGATAAGGAGTTTTGGCTTGACAAGGTGAATTTTAATTTAGATAATATTCTTGGGAAGGATAACAGGAACAATAAGCTTCAGAGGCACATGGCCATTTATTATTTCACAAGGAACAGGATCTCTCAAATCAGAGTCAAGCAATTGAAGAAGAAATTGAGGCAAACCCTAATGAAGCAAAAGGAGAAGGAAAAAATTTATTTATTGGTTGAGGATTTCCTAATTGCCTAAAATATCATCTCCTAACTTCATGGGGCAAGTTGGGACCTTGTTTGAGCAAATTTTGGTAGTTTTTGGCTTAAACGGGAAATTGCACACAGCCAAAAGCGCAATGCCTTGGCGCTGCACTTTTCCCTAAGAGGTACAAATGACCTAAACTATACATCAATGGAAATATATTGACCTGCATATCTCAGCTATCAACACTTTGTACCATGTCAGCAAAAAGGTTGGGATAAAAGTGCAAAAAACATGCTAAAAACACACTTTCTGCCACCTTTTTGACCCAAGCGTTGCGCTTTTGGAGTGACCTTGGGATAATGCATTTTTCTCAGACTTGAAGAGGCCATTTTTCTTGCTTAAGGACTCTATGGAAAACTATACATCCTAATATTTCCAATGGTACCATCATATCAGCATTTGGAGCTCAGGAAGGCAGTCAAAAGTGCCCTGCAGGATGGCGTTGCACTTTTCCCTGGAGGTCAATTTTTCGAGTTTCTTCAGTCAAAATTGGTTTTTCGTGATGTAATTCTTCTTGTTTTGAGTTTACCTGATGTAGATTAATGTAATTAGGCTTGTAAATTTCATTTTGATGTAATTTTGAGGATCATTAATGATGGCTAGGTCAATCAAAGGCCAAAATGAGAGTTTGTTTTAACCTCTCTAGTCTTATGTTTAGTTGGCGAAATTTGTGTAAACTGATCCTATCTTGAGGGATTCGACCCCTGAGAGAGGGGAAGATAGTTTTGGTCTATACGTATCTATTTTTCATTCAAAATAGAGGTTGAACATCAGAGAGTAGAAGGCTTGGAGCTTTGTGTACAGTTTATATTTACATAAATACAAGTTCAGTTACAGCTATTATATATGGATTCATGTGGTATGATTTTGTGGCAGTGTTTTCCTACTGTAATTTAGTTATATGAAAGATTTATTCATCTTCTTTTCATACATATGCTTTCAGTGATATTCCTATAATATGTTAAACATAATTCTTTAAACTTATGCTCTGTTTTGGTAGGAATTTCATGTTTATGTTGTTCATCTTCGAATAAATGAACTCATGCTTGTCATGCTCATTTTGATCCTTTTCTTTTCCACCCTACACTAAAATTGACAACCTTAAAGTGCCATTGAACATACCTGTCATGCCCCTTTGTATTCGTGCAACTGAAACCTTTTAGATCTGATCTATTTTCCTTGGCCTCTCCTCCTAATCCAACAAAAAACATAAATTTTCAAAACCATGGAGCTCAGACCTAGCCTAATATCTTTACCCTTATTCTGTCATATTTTGTTTGCAAGATCATAGAGAGAGCCCTCTCTGATTTGGTAGGGCTAGCTACCAAATCCTAAGTGGTTCGAAGTTACATTAGTTGGTTTTCATTCTCACCCTTGAAACACTATGGAGGATAATAGGCCTTGTTCGTGCACCTTATGTGCAACACTTTCTTTTACCATCCTTTGATGTTTGAGTATGGAATTAGCTTCCCTGTCTTACACATAGTGATCAATGGATTCTTTCATGTAGTGCGTAGTGATCAATTTTCGTGTATAGTGTCTCCATAGTCTATTCATTTCATAGTAGATTTAAACAACTCGTCAAAAAGTTTTGGATGGGGTTTACCTACCCTAGATTTACCTCAAGCAGAAGGCTTATCGTAGAGTAGTGTAACATCATATATTATTGGGCCCTCTAGTTATCTCTTTGATCTCAGTGAACCCCACTCGGTTGCTTAAGAAATCTCTCCTCACCTTCTTATAATTTTTCACTTCCTTGGCAAGGTCGAACCTTGGAAGAGTATTTGCAGCCTTCCAAACTGAGTGGTGAAGTTAATATAGAAAATTTATGGTATCATTACTTGTTCTAGTTCCACATAGGGTCACCACGCACACTTGAATGTGATCTTGGTGAACTTCCACTGTAACCATTTGCACATTTGGTCCACACTTCTCCTACCATTTTATTAATAATTGTGGGAAATATTATATGGCATGGTTGAGTTGCCTACAATATGTACACTTTGTGCAAGGGTTCATATAGTCCCTTTCTGGATGTCCTAGTTAGCCACAATTACAGTATATCACCAGCCCCCTTCCTCATCCAAAACCTCCTCACCCTATTGTAGTTGGGCCTTATCCTCTCCTTTGAGGTCCTTGTCCTCGAGTTGGCATAGGATAATCTTGTTCTTGATATTTTTATGTACCTCAATCACCTCCCTCTTCCTCTTATACACAATAAGTGTTGAAGGTCTTCTCACACATCAACTCTAATACATGAAAAGAGAAAATATCATGCCCGACAAATTTTCAAAAATCACAAAAAGGAGTCCTCATTGAGCTTTGGTACTTCTACATCATTAGGTAGTTTACATGTAGGTGCCCCACACTTGGAAAATATCACACCACAACCCCCTTCCTTGGTCTAATGTATTTTCCACCCTCGTAGCCACATAATTTCATTGTCAGGCCCTCGTTGCGGTGGTGCCCTTTCCTCCTAGAGATCGTGCACCACACTTCCTCACACTTTTCCTTTCCATTCATGAGGTTCTACAATTGTAGTGCAATGCAACCAACTGTGACTGCACTTTTTCCATTCTTGTGTTTCTCTCCCCACCTACTGGCATAGCCTCCAACTTCATGGCTATCTCCAACGCCTCGAACTAAGAAGTCAACTTTTTTTGTGTTAATGGGATTTTGATATTTGGAAACAACCCTATTATAAACCTCTCTTGATATTGTGCATTGGGGATCTATAATTTTAGTCTACACATCAAAGCCTTGTACTGTTGGTAATAGTCCCATGCTGACTCACCACTACTCTGCTTAATCTCTTTGATTTTGTTTATGCATTGGGACTCTGACTTGGGCTTTTGGAATTTTTTCAATAATGCTTTTTTTATGTCCACCAAGGTTCGAGGTTGTCTTAGGGGCATGGTAGCCTTATACTTCATATACCATGCTAGTGCACAGTCCTGAAAGGTAGTCTCCAACTGAGCTATCTTCATCCCTTTAGGGATCTATTTGAAAATCCATAGTGCTTCACATACGAACCAATGTTGTTCCAAATCTTCAGTTTTGGTCCCATGTAATATCGGTAGCTAAAATAGAGTCAAAACCTACCATATTTGGTATTTAAGTACCTCTCTCTCTCTCTCTCTCTGAGATTAATTTTGTGAGTTCCAACTGTGTTCCTCGTCTCCACCACTCCACTAGCACTTCTTCACCTTTTGGGAGATATCCTCCCCCTTTATAATTCATCCTCTAGCTTTGTATAATCCATGTCCCCTAACATTGTTCTCTTTCTTGGCATATTTCCTTTCTTGTCCTTTATATCCTCAACTAACTTACTACACACATATTTGTATATATGTCGCACTTTTCACCCCTTATCCTTCCTTTGCTTCAAACCATCCCTTGTTAATCCCCTCAATTCCTCGTGTGACACAAGGATTTAGCCACTCAAGGTGTGGGATTCCAACAACATCATCACCTTGTCACACAACAAAATTTTAATCCAAGTTGATATTGTCCTCAAGTATCTAATTTGTAGTTCCCTAAAGAAGTCTCATTTGATTGTACTGAAATATTGGATGGACTCTACTGCAAAGTCTACTATGTATCCTTCTAGCATGCTAGTTAACCAGAAATCAATGGCTTTAGAAACATAATTACTTACACTATTTATTCTTTACATCAACTCTTGTGTCCAACTATAAGGTTTTGGTTGGGCCCTTAGTCCTTGTCACTCAGGTTGGCGCTTGTGCCACTCCCGTAAGATAACGATGAACATCAGAAAGAATATTTCGTCGAAATCAAAGAACATATATATTCACAACCAATCTTCTAGAGTAATGTATAGGTTCCTTGTTTACTCTACCATGAAGTTGCATCATTTCTAGTCCACCACTATTCAATGCCTTCTTTGGTTGGCCTCTACCATAGACCTTTAGGTCCTAGCAATGGAACCATTTGTTGGCGAGTGGGGAAAAATACTTGCCAACAAAACCCCCATACATATGGGCATTATCAAATCCTTCAAGCAAAATAGGTCTCACCCAAGGTATGTTGATGGGTTGGAGAACCTTTGAAGGTTATGCAAGGAGATAGTGGAATAGCAAACAATTCTCGCTTGGATTAACCAGAACCAAGCTAGCACAGTTACCATATGTCGTAGATAATCCCATAGAAAAAATATGCATTCATAATCCTTACTGCGCACATCAAAGTATTATCAGTAATTATAGCAAACATTGGTCACACATATAATTCATATAATTCACCATAGACATAATTACACATAGACACCCTAAATATGGGACATTAATCTTGTAAAGCTTATATTTGAATTAAATAGTAAAAGGTAAATGTACATGAAATATGTATGATAGTAAAGACTCAGAAAGTGGTCCTTCATATTATTCTACTAACTAATGCCATACAATACAACATACACAATATCCACATAATGACATCTTGTCAGAGCCTCAGAACACTCAACTCCATGGATTCCATTAATAGATCAGGGACAATATTAGATAATTGTGACAATACAAATATATGGATAGAATAGAATAAAGCAGAACCAAAATTCTATTGACCACTAAGCAACCAACTAAACATCATCTAACCAATCGAACCCTTGATCATTAGTAGCAGTCGTTTATATAGTGGTTGTATTCCATATTCAACTCAAGGAATCTCTTCCTAGATCACCTAAGTGAGATATATTCATATGTGTAAAGCCAAAACCACATGCTACACCATACCTAGTCTAATTACCACCTTAGCCCATATCTAACTAACTTTCACCGTTGGTGGATACCTGTTTGGTCAAGGAATAATTTAGTTACCATACAATAATGTTTGGCCTCTATTGCACATTCATGCAGTTTGTCAGGCATTTGTGTGGTCTCCTCTGCATGGTGTCTGTTATCACCAAATTGAGTCCTGATGGGCTGCTTCAATGGTCAACTTGGAGTAACTATTTCAAACCAACTTTTGACTAAAGATTAGACTCTTCAGCCTGAGAGGGCTCTCTCAAATTATCAAAGGCTTTACTCAATTAGTTATTAAAATATATGGCTAACTATGTGAATGTTTTAGTGTATGTGATTGTAGGTAAAAAATGAGGAAGATTCAACTACCATTGGGCTTATGGAGTCAATAAAAGGAAATCAATGACAATAATTCCTACTTATGGAAGTTGAGGCTTTTAATGTTTCAATGATAGAACAACATCAACACATGGGAATAATTAGTAACTCGATGCTAAAAGGAAGTCAGAGCATATATGATATGAATTCTGATTAATTTAGCATCAATACTACTGAGAGCAAGATATGAAAGAGATACATAAACCCATTGAAACACATCAAGAATCTCAGGTGAAGCAGGAAATAGTCATTGTCTATCTATTACTAATATGACGAAAATTTACAACAGTAGCTCTCTCAAAAGCATTCTACAAACCTTTGATATTCGATCTCCTGCATATAAATAGACCTTTGTGACTTACATAGGATCTGCCTAGCTGGCTAGACCATCGAACCATCAACTTTGACACCTATCATAACTAAAAACTACTTTTCTGGAACAGAAAAAGACACCTAATTACTTAAGACTTACAAACCTAATAGGACTCTACCTTACACTTATTTCATCCACTTCTCTAGTAGTGGGATATTTACATGGATAAGGATGAGATGCTCGAGTGGAATTCTCCATCACTAATACATGAATGTATCCCCAAGATTTAAGAAATAAATTTCCTATTTTTTAGGGAAAGATAAACACTATTTAGAACTTTGTCTTCATGTTGATTTGGATGAGTAACACATCTGCCAAGTAATGGATCTCTGCTGGGATGGCCCACTATCTTCTTGGATGTCTCCAGGTGGTTGGTTTTCCTTCATCACACTTTCCAAAACTCAAAATACTACTAAAAACATCTCGCTACAAAAAACAGAGTGCAATATGCAGTTTCGTAGCGTAGTTTGGTAGCAAATTCATTTTAGCCATCTAAGTCAACTTTTAGCCTTTTTGTTGATGTAGACATGTTTTTTGGGTTAAAAGAGCTAAAACGCAATTTTTCCAAGCCTTGAATTTTACTTTATCCATGATTTTTTCCATATAATCACCTATAGCAATTTCGTAGCAGATTTTGGGCTTCAAGCCTGGACCTCGCTACGAAACTGCTTGACTTTGCAGAAAATTCAAAATTCTTCCTTTGCCTTCGAAATTTCACCGATAGGTATGTAATATGATATGATGAATTATTTTAAGGAAAATTAGGTATAATATACCTCTTATCCTCCTCAAGAAACAAGATTTCAACCTCGGCAAGTTCATCTACCAATGAAAATGACTCTGTTTTTCTGAAAAACTAGGGCTAAAAGATGAGTTCCTATCTCCCGATCCTTGTTAGCTGTTGAAAAATGGGAGGATTTTTTTGTAAATAAGAATTTTCTTAAGAAAAACCTCTCTTGGTTTTATGAAAACCATCTCCAGCTGTCGGTAATATTCATTATAAAAACATGTCTAAAACAGGAAAATTCTGAATTTTGAAAATAGGTCCCAAATACCTCTTCGAATCTCCCAATTGGTAGCACATGTGAAAAAATTGAAAGAGGTTATTGTTCCTTGTTCTGTTCTTGAAAATAAATTCTCTCATTATTTCATAATTTAGCCCTTTTCACCCATAATATTCTCTTGAAATTTATTGCTCCCACAGTCCAAAAACGCAGCAAATACCCTTGTAGCTCCAGCAGAAATTCAGGCAACCTGAATTGGTGAATGCTTCAGCAAAGAAAGAGTCCTCCATGAATAGCTTAAGTTCCACAGGCTTCTATCTAACCACAGAGCCTCCTTTTTATGCTTTCTCCTTCATGGCCATCTCCCTTTATAACCAAGCTTCCCTCTTAAAAATGTGATACATGTAAAGACAAATTGGACAACAAGTTGTTTGCCACAAAGCTAAACTCTTCAAGGATTACACTAATATGCTTTACATGCAAAGGCTGAAGGTTTAATGACAGGGAAGAACTTGGGTGATTTGTTTAAAAAAAATGAAATTCAAGTATGAGAGGGAAAATGACAAATGGAGTGATGAAGGTGGAATGATGACAAGCACTTATGATTTCACATTCGGATGATTGTCATAACCTACTAGGTGATCTCACCTTTCTCTAAAACCAATAGAAAATGACAAGTTATCTATTTTATTTTGGTAGATTTTCTATGGAATTATCACTTAGTTTCGTAGCAAAATATGTTGTTTTTCCATTGTATTCGCTGCGAAACTGTGAAAAACTGACAAGTGGCTCATTTTTGTAACTTGAAGGCATGGGTACGAAAACAAAAGGACATGGAGTGTATTTTACTAACATGACATGACTCATGGTGGTTTTTTGAAATAGGATAAACATGATTTTATAAATTCTTCATCAAATGCATGAACCATCATGACACAACATGAAACCTATGGTGACCTCATCAAAACAAATTTTGAAAATTTTGAGTGTGATAACAGTGGCTCCAGTGGGGATGGTGTACCATGTGGTACAGTGAATAACTCGTAGTTCTAGTGCCATCCTTGTTGAAAACAAAACTTCTAAAATTCACAAAGTCTTCTTCAAACTCTTATATCCTTCTCCTCGAGCTCAAGCTTGATGATAACTACTGAAAAACCAAATACATACATGTTGAAAAGATGCTCAGACTACTTGAGCTTATTCACACACACTCCTACCTACCCTAATAGCTGCAAATCTTCATGTTTGATTCAAGCGACATGAAACCTCCAATAAATCCAATCAATGAGCTGATCTCTTACTTGAACCCCTTGACTGTACTTGAACCAAAAGAAAACTGTATTCTGAAAATATAAGGTAAGAGAAGATGGGTCTGTTTTTCATAGTGAAAAAACAATTGAAAATTTGTACTATATAACTCTTCCATGTAATCAGCTATGGGATCATATAAGACACAATTTATTGATATCCCTTTTAAGCTCTCAGTGAAAAATTGATCCAGGATATCCTTTTCATTTTCTTCATCAAGGCTAAACCTTGATTCCAAATCTATAGTATCAAGCTCATAACCACATTCCTCCTTTATCTACAAGTCAAATGGTATAAAAATTTCCTCCTTTTTTGGAGGAGGAATATTTCCAAGAAATGTTTAGGATCTTGGAAATCATATGATCCAATTTTAACATCCAATAGTTCAATTTCATTCTCTAATTTTTTAGCAGCTAAACCAAGAAAAAAAAAAAATCAGGTGTGAGTCGACTGGATTTCAAACAACGCAATACTATTGTTGAGAAATGTTCATCTATCTGATATTTTGCTAACTCATCCCTTACACTTTGTAACATTTCATCATATAAAGGATTTTTCACATACCCTGTCATCTTGGATCATCATGAATGTTCTGAAATATGGATTCTTCCTAGTGAAGTTGCTCTAAAATTTGAAGCTTGGGATCTTGCACAATGGAGTCGCCAGGTGAATGGTACATCCTTCCTGTGTTTGGCTTCTGTTCACCATCAAAAACAAAATTTGAACTTTGTTGTTCTTCTCGGATAAAATGTATACCTTCGTCCCCGGCAACAGCGCCAAAATGTTATCAACAAATTGAGTTCCTATTGGGCTACTTCAATGGTCAATTTGGAGTAACTCTTTCAAACCACTTGTAACTAGAAATTAGCCTTTTCAGTCTACGAGGGCTCTCTCAAAAGGATAAAGGATATTCAATGAGTAATCTTGAAATCAGATGACCAACTCTGAATTGGATTGAATGTGTTTTTTTTTGTGTAGGTGGGGAGATGATGACTTGACACTACCACTGTTGCAGTTTTTAATCAGAAATATACCGTTGCAGCATGCCTATTTCAGACTTGAGACTCCTCTCTGTATTCTTATGTAAGTTTGTTATACCAGTCTCTTACTTTCTCTCCAATGTTCTAGTTGTATAATGACTTCGAATTCATGATTACATGCTCTAACTTCCTTTATACACCTAGTCTGTTGTTTTGTCATGTTTTATTAGTTTTCTTATGTATAATCACTTGGAATTCACGGTGACATGCTCCAACTTCCTATATACATATAGCTTGATGTTTTGTCCTTCATGTGTAGTTTAATAAGAATACAATTGCCTCAGATTCCATGAGATAAGTTGACTTGTGACTTCGTTTTCATATTGACTCCATAACCCCAATGGTAGTAAACTCTTACATATTTCACCTACACAAAAACAACACATTCAATGCAAGTCAGAGTTATCCATCTGCTTTCTAGATTACTCATTTAATATCCTTTATCCTTTTGAGAGAGCCCTCTCAGACTGGAAAGGATAATTTCCAGTTACAAGTGGTTTTAAAGAGTTACTCCAAATTGACCATTGAAGTAGCCCAACAGGAACTCAATTTGGTGATAACAGTGTCAATCCCCCTTTATCTAATATCCCCATATTCAAAATTTAAAAAACATTCCCCCATTTCTTCTTTACCATAACAAGTAGTAAAAATATTTCAATCTTAGAACTTGAAGGGAAATATGATAGCCTTAATTTTTTGTTGCAACACATGTTAATACTTTGAAACTTTCATAAGTGTTGGATTCATAACGTAACACTTGTTATACTTTATATGACATCAATGTAACTTTTTTGTGACCCCCTAACATGACACTTAATTCTATGATCAAATTCACTCTTTGATAGTAAACATGTGCTCTCAACCTTCAAATCGTAACCCCCTTCCCCCTCTCTCCCATGTCGCAGTCACCTCCTCCTCCTCCCCCTCCCCTTCCACTTGATGTCTCAACTTTCAATTCCCTAGTCTCATACATTCCCAAGCACCCAAAGCAGTAATAGTCTCAATTCTTTAAAAAGATCCAGGAAATTCCAAAAGTTGGAAGCCACTAATAAAAGGTCATATATCACTATCCTTATGTGGAAAAGGATTTTTCACTTAAAAAATATTTTATTTTTAAAATCAACCCATATTTCCTTGGTTCTCAAGGACTATATTTGAATCATCAAAATCTACACTACTGAAAAGTGACATCCCATCTACTTCCCTGGTATGGGTTAAGATCCCACAACCCCATCCACTATTGGAATAATAAACCCTAAATAACATATGAAATGTTATTAGCAAATTTATGGACAAGGTGAAACCCAAAAAGTATGTTTTCATGCGCATAAATCTACGCAGAAGTAGACTTACAAAAAATGTTGTCATAAACCATACAACTTTCTCTAAATAATTGGAGCTTTTCTCAACTAGTACACTATGTAAACTTCCTTTCAAATGCAAATCATGCCCTCAAAAGATAAGCATGAAGAACAAGGGGAATAATGGCAACGACCTAAAAGGAAAAAAACCAATTTTCCTTGGGAAACAACTCAAAGAAACCCCTTAGAATATTTAACCCTCATCCTGACTCCACCACCTCCAAAAAAAATCACCGATATCCAATGAAACCATCATCCCTAGCTCATAACCCCATTCTAGAAACAAATTTGGCTTCCTTTCACAAATGGACAAAATAGAATAAAATGAAATACCTTCCTCCTTGAATGGAAATAGAGATCAAATTGCCCCTTTAGAATATGTTCCTCTTACGAAATAGAAGTAACACCCTCCCCTTCTCAGGCCATAAGCCCATCTAGAACCAAAACCATAAAAAAATAGTACTTGGAGGATCCTCTAATCTTCCTCCCTGCTGAAAGCTAGTATTCCCATAATATAAATCATTAGACATATTTTTAGAGGAAGAAGCAATCAAAGACTCAACAACCAACAAATAAATAAATAAGCCATTAATTAAACTTAACAGAGCAAGAAGAAAAGCATAAGTAGATAAGGAAAAAGGAATGGGTACTCAACATACCATAGAATGAATATTCAATAGAAATGCTAGAAGTAATAAGAATTAGGGGGACTCAACTCCCCACATAGGGGGGTGGCACTAAAGACAATGATAAATGATGAAAGGAATCTCTTGGAATTATAGAGGTTTGGGGAGTGAGGAAAAAATGGATAGTGACAATAAATTTAATCACTATGGATAAATCTCAAATAATTCTACTCCAAGAGACAAAAATTGAGGAAGAAGCAATCCTTCTAAAAAGTAACGAAATATATAAATTAAGTTAGGGAAGAGAAATTAAGCATGGGGATTTTGTAGTGCAACATATTAGATATCATTTTCGGGAGTGAGTCATTAAAATAAAACCATATCCATGAGTGTTAGTCTTAACTAACCAAATTTCTCATGATTTTGAATAGTCCATATAGCACTCATTGCACCAAGTGATGCTCAAAAGGGTGAAGAACTGGGATTTATATTAGTGAACTAAATCACGCAACATCAATCATCACCTTCGGGACTTGCACCCTGTAACTAGGACTTCCCAAGAGGTCACCCATCCCAAGAATCCTTTGTCTCATGTGCAATCTCTAATTGAAAATGACATCTAATATGTTGCATTGTGAAATCCCCATGGTTAAATGAAAAGAGTGAAGGGAGTTATAAATGAATAGTTCATATGGTACAAACTTGCTAAGGTTTTGGGAATGGGGTAGCAAGCTAATTGGGCTTGATTGTGGGGAAAACTCCATAGTTAAGCATGCTTGTGCCCAAGGAGTCTTGGGATGGGTGAACCTCCGAGAATTTTTGGTTACCGGGTGCGAGTCTCGAAGGTGGTTATTGATGTTGTGCAATTTATTTTGCTAGTTTCTATCCCACTTCTTCACCCCTATTAACATCACCTGATGCAATGAGTGTTAAGTCAACTATTCAAAATCATGATAAATTTGGTCATTCGAGACTAACACTCATGGATATGGTCATAGTTTAATGACTTACTCTACACAATTAGTTAATCCTGAAAATGATATCCAACTAGAGAAATTTGTTCGAGAGGAGCATCAGGTAGAGTATGTTCAATGCACTCATGACACTTTCAATTCATCGAAATCACAAACATACACGTCGTGGGTTTTTAGTTAAAGTACTACATAATTTTTCTAGAAAATTTTATGATTTCACAAATATCTATATGCCAAATTCCTATTAGGAAAAGGTAGATTGTTGGAACTCATTGTGGAATATTAAAGAAACAAATTATGAAGCAAAAAGTACTTTCGTTGAGGATTACAAGACAAAAGTACAAGCCTAGGAGAATAAAGGATAGTCCAAAGTTAGAGATCCATTTAGAGAAAAAATTGAAGACATACTTTCCTCCCTAGATCTCTATGTTACAAATCCAAAAAAAAAAGGTAAATACACTTGGACCAATAAGCACATCAGACCAAGTCATATCATGGCAGAGCTTTACAACTTTCTTCTACATGGATCTTTGATTGATAATGCAATTGATCTTGTATCTCAAATCTTTCCATGGGAACGCTTAGACCATCACCCAATAGTTTTATCCATCACTCCCCCAGATAGGTATGGTCTAATCCCCTTTGGATTCAATCCCATCTAGGTACAAGACCCAAAATTCTTTGATGTAGTCGACAATGAATGGAATCAATGGGTAAAAGGTTTGTGAATGTATATATAGGAAAATAATATTAAAAAGTTAAATTAACCAAGGGAGTCAATATTTACTGGCCATAATAAATGGATACACTGGAAACCAAATGGATAAAGAAATTCAACGGTGAAACACAAACAACAAAACACACCCCAAGGAATAATCTGTGGCAACTATTTTTCTTAAAAATGGAATTCCATGAATTATTACGTGTGTAAACATCTCATATTCTTTGTTTCTATGGAGCCTTGTAGTTCAACCCAGGGGGTGGTAGGTGTGTGGGAGGCAATATTCTGCCCTAGAGGAGAAAAAAAAACATTTACATGGATTTTAGGAAAATCATTAAATAATCAAGGGGAATGGTGTGCTTCATGGCAAGGATTAAATCTAGTTTGAAGCCTCTCAGTTCAAAAAAATATCGTAATAGTGGAGTCTAATCATATTATTTGACACTTGAATCTGAACATGGCTGCTTCAAACACTATATTTCTTTAAAACCATAAAAGTATCTTTAAATTGTTATCATCATTATTAAAATACAAAGCACTACACGTCCCAAGGTATCTAAACAGTAAGGTAAACACTCTCACAAAAATAGAAACAAAGAGAACCTATGGAACTACATGGGGTAGATAGAACCAAGACATTCCTCCCAGTTCCATGATGCCCCTGGAACCCCTCCCCTCCTCATTTTTCCTTGGGACAAAGTGGAAGCAAGATTGTGTTTGGTCAATTTAGTGTGTCCTAAATTGCTGCATTTAATTTGTCAATCCAGGATTCGTAAGCTGATGAAGTGCAGCGCACTATATGTGCAAGATAACCTATTTCTTAACTTTTTGTCGTTTTTGGTTTTCTAAGGTGAGATGGAAATTCTAAAATAAAAACAAGTATGGTTATGTTTATTCAAGGAAATGATATCCTCTATAATGATTTACCAACTTGAAACTTAAAAAGGAATTTGAAACTTACAATGACAAAACTTGAAAGGAAATGGAAATGTGTCAGCCGAAATGAAAAGGTGCTACTAGTCTAATAAATCAAAACAAGGAACTATTGAGCATGAGAACCATACTATTCTTGTTGTCAGTTTCAAACACAAAAGAAACTATGCTTAAAGAAATCCAAAAAATTGCAACAAAGTAAATCTAAATCGATTACATCAACTTGTCTTCTGATCCCTCATCATTAGTCCAGCCTATGATTTTCGGAAGTAACCATAAACAACTCCGAGAATCGATATCTAACTTTAAAAGTAAACTAATATCAAACCATACTTTCATACTTCAATCCCTCACCATCAGTCCAGCTGTGGCTTTCGGAGGCAACTGAAGATGTTATGAGCAGTTTAATATATCTAAATTTGCAGAAGGGAAACTAATATCAAACTACACATTTCATAATACAATCCCTCACCATCAGTCCAGCTGTGGCTTTCGGAGGCAACTGAAGATGTTATGAGCAGTTTAATATATCTAAATTTGGAGAAAGGAAACTAATATCAAACTACACATTTCATAATACAATCCCTCACCATCAGTCCAGCTGTGGCTTTCGGAGGCAACTGAAGATGTTATGAGCAGTTTAATATATCTAAATTTAACTACCGAAGCAAATGAGCAAAACTGAATTAAACAAAGCAGTACTGAAATTAAACATAAACTAAGAAAAACAAATTAGCAGCAGAACAATGTTAATCCCATGTCATTAGTCAAAAGTTGGTGCAAATTCCTAGTCGTGTATTTATAACCCGAAACAAGAACACTGATCAGTGATTAATAACATAAAACATGAAAGACAGAAGTGAAATGGAAAGCATGAAAGTTTATAAACAGAAATGAAACATATATACCATGAGAGATGCAATGTATAAACATGTGAATGGATTATGGCACAATGAGGTTTAAAGAAATAAAATAAGAACTATACAATAATGCATAGAACCTTGGCAAGTGCAGGGGCCCTCTACACCAGCCTTGGCAATAATCTTCAAGTACGAATTATGTTGGAAAACAGAGTCTTCTTATATTAAAATACAATCATAACAGAAAGGTGATATTACGGCACAAGTGAAACGTAATTACATTATAGAGCAGACTAATAAAAAATAACAGAGACCAATCTAATATGCGTATACAAACGCGTTATTTATAACAAAGGAAATACAACTGATTCCCTAAAGTTTATGTTGATGGAGAACAAGTAGACCATTACGTCCACAAATCTAGGATCATGGCCGTATTGAAGAGTAAATCTATGAGGAGTGGATGTTTGAATTCGGCTATGGAGCCGTTTACAGATGTTGATTTGTCTCCCGCAATTCAAAAATGGCCATATGAACCTTCACGTGACACGAAACAGAGTCCTGTCATCGTGGGACTCTACGGTTGACTTCCATTTGGACACCTTTGACCGCAGCCTCTTTAGATGGATTTGCTTGAGCCAATAGGACACGATACATTTCCACATCATTTCAGACTTTCCCATGTGGCTCGTTTTTCCTGTAGACACCTGTAACATGGAGTTTCACAAAATGGCTACGGAAAGTTGTAGCAGCTGCGGAAAGTGGCAAGATTCCGCAGCTAAATGAGAAAAATATAAATCAAATAGCAGACACAAAAATATAATTAAAAACCATGTTAGATGATCTTTTGTAATTAATATAAAATGATATTGACAACTTGGAAGGTTCAGGTGGATGAAAAAGGTCTAGGAAGATGTATGGAAAAGATGCAGATTTGAGACTCAAAATACCCCCCACCGTGAAGGTGTTGCATGTCCTCATGCAACCAAAAATTTTGATAATCCTTCCTCGCCTCTCATATGCCTTGACACTTCCACCGCGCACATCCATCTCTCTCCTCTTTTTCCTCGGGGTGCCGCCATCATCCCCGGGCTTCTTCATTAAGCACCCAAATTTGATATTAACCGTTGCTCGCTTAACTTCCGGCATTTCCTTTTCAATTTCTTGTTCTTCTTCTCGCCATATTCCCGCATGTAGCATGGTATTATCATGAATGATTTTGTCCGCCTTGTCTGCTCCTTCAATGTCTCATTTTCATTTTCATGTGTCTATTTAAAAGCTCTAGCTCAAAGATTTCCTCGTTTTAGTGATTGGACTAAATCCATTCCGCATCGTGTGAGGCCGAATGGACGAAGTACTCGTGACCCGTAGCTACCTTTTTCCAAAGATTCTATATAGTCATATACTTCCTGCTGCTTGGGGTCTATTTCAGGTGTCATTTTTATTGGGCTGTCCCCAAAATGCCGTGAAGAAGAATAATCTGGCTGAGGAGGGCTCACATCAATATCTTGCTGAGAATGGGATGGAGTATGTTCAATGTATGATTGGGAATGAAATGAACTAGGTTCACTAACTGACTGAGATGGAATATGGTCAGCTGGGGACTGTTCAGATGTTTCCTCTTCCAAATCAATGAAATGAGGACCCTTCATTTGCGTTTTCCTCAATTTCCCCTTAAGTCTGCTGCTTCTTCTCACACGATGTGGTGCACTATCCTTTTGTTTTTGTTTTCCTTTCTCCGTCTTCTTGGCCATAGAGGACTGTTTTTGAAGATAAACTAGTCTTTCAGATAACACTTGATTATCTTCTTCTTCAAAAGAAGGGGTTTTATGTATAGCCTCAATAGTTTTTCTCTTTTGGTATTATTGGCTTCTTACCCTTGATTTCTTTCTTCTTCCTCTTTGACAGTCTCTCTTCCCTATCAGTTCTTTCAATTGTAGTAGTAGGAGTATTTTGAATTTCATCAATTGTTCTTTTTCTCCAACTTCTTCTTGCTGTGCTACCTTCAGGAATTTCTTGAGTAGGAGTAATTTGGGTTTCATCATTTATTCTTTTTTCTTCTACTCCTTCTTGTTGTACTACCTTCAGGAATTTCCTGAGGTTCCTCAAAGAAATTTCTAACCAGGAATTGTTCCCATGTGTCTTTCTTTTCCTTTAACTCCTTTTCAATCAAAATTTTTACAAGGCCGTGGTGATATAGATGGGGTTCTACATCTCCTAAATTCTTCTAAACAGTCACAGAGATTTTCTTCAAGCTATTTAATAGAAAATATGGGAGATTGAGAGCTTGCTTATCTAGAAAATTCATTAGCAACCTGGTGTGGTACATATACATGGACCCAAAACGACCTTCACAGGTAATGAATTTTTGAACAACTAGCAGCAAAGTAGCCCATTCCTCTTTCAATGCATGAACAGGAATTCCTCTTTTAAAAACAGTTATGTCCATACCTTGGTTTCGTAAGATTGTTCTCCAGGCTTCATCACTAATGCTTTTATTTTTAAACCAACGCTCACCCTCTTGAGGAAGTTCCGTGGCTGTTGCTATAGATGCCTCGTTTACTGCAAACTTAAGGTCTCCAATCTCTACTTCCAAGCCATTGAACGACCTTGCAAATGCTTTTGTCACTTCTTTATGATAGCCTCTAAATTTCTGGATAAACCGCAGCCACTTTGCTTTCTTCAATATATCCCTTACTTGTGGATATCCCTCCATGAACTTAGGTCCTTCCGGTTCTGCTCTTAGCAATTTACCCATTTTTCTTTCTGCTCTTCACAAATTTGCCTGCGTGAGGGTTTAATGAAAATAGAACGGTTGAATGCACGGAGATAAGCACAATGACAGTAGGTATATATCAGAGAGTGGGTATATAGGCTGTAGCATAATAGAGAATGAAATGGAGTGAGGCAGAACAGAGAGGGGTTTCGTGAGCACGGCAGAGACACGACTGTGAGATTAACAAAAAAATAGGAGGAGTATAACACATCTAGAAGTGTTTTGAAATTTGGTGGCTGCACAATAAATGTGAGCATGTTTAAACAACGGCTATGGATTTATGTAGCTGTAAGAGTCCGTGGTCAAATCAATTACGTCTCATTGTCACCGGTGGAATATCAGAGTATGAGTGAAGATCGGGGGTTTAATTTTGGAACCGTTTGAGAATGGATGCGAGAAGATCATATGGAGATCGTGAAAGGGTTACGGAATTTGTCAATATAATCATTTCACATAATGGATGGAGCTTATGGTTTAGAACTATATAAAAATGTGTTTTTCAATGCTATTTGAAATGAATTTTACTCATACCTTGGAATCTTTTGCCTTTTCCCTTGGTCTTCAACTAGTTGCTCTTTATTGGTGTCTTGAATGCTCCATGTCTTCATTTTTTATCCTCTCACCTGCATTTTATTTCATGATTATGGAAATAACATCTGACTGTACATTATTTTGAAAACAGAGTAGTAGCTGCGGAATCTGCTTCTGGCTGCGGAAACTGGTGTCAGCTGCGGAAACAGATGTCAGCTGCGGAAACTGACACAGCTATTATTTGGATGAATGAACATGAACGGATGACAAATGACTAGATGGAAATGGTCATGAAAAAGGATTTTATTTGTGAAAATGGAATGAAATAGACAAAATGAAGTGGAATGGAGTGAAATGAAATGGAATGAAGTGGAATGGAATGGAGTGGGTGGTCACAAAACTTGTGAAATGAAAGAGAGATTTTTTTTTATTTTATTTTTTTTGGAAAATATAGTGTCAGGTGTTCCTGATTTTCACCCTATATTTTCTGTATAAGACTGCCAATCAGTCATTGGTTTTCAGGCTTATACATTTTTATTTTTATTTTAACTGAAAAGAACAAAAGCTAGGCTGGTGGAGAAGAAGAATTCTTCTGTACCAGCCTGATTGCAGAAATTTCTTGAAACATTTTGACAAAATCCTCTTTTGAGAGTGGCTTATGATAAACTTTCAATCTATGGCCATTCACAATAAGAGGAGTTTGAAATTCATCAATGGTCTTGATTCTTACCGCTCCATTGTTAAAGATCTTGTCAATCTCATATGGCCCAAGCCAATGAGTCTGAAATTTTCCTTGAAAATCTTTAAACTTGGAATCAAATAACAATGTCCAATCTCTTTCTTGAAACTTCTTTTATTTGATGTACTTTTCATGCCATTTAGCTCTTTGATATTGAACTAGATCAGTTCTTAGAATTGCCTCTTGTCTGATCTCATCTAACTCATTCAATTGCTCCATTCTATGCTTTTGGGCTTCTGATAAGTCCATCCCCAACTGAACTGCTATCTTGAAGGTCTTGACTTGGAACTCAATGGGGAGCAAGACTTCTTTCCCATAAACAAGTTCATAGGGAGAATGTTTTGTTGTATTTCTCCATGTAGTTATGTAGGCCCACAAGGCTTCAGGAAGCCTTTCTGCCCAATCTCTTCTATGTAGATGAACAGTTTTGGTGATGATACTTTCAATAACTTTGTTTGTGGACTCCACTTGACCATTTGCTTGTGGATGGTAAGGAGTAGATTTTTTGTGCTTGATTTTGTATTCTTCCATCAACTTCTCCACCAAATTTGATGTGAATTGGCTCCCCTGATCTGTTACAATTTCTCTTGGAACACCAAAGCGAGTAAAAATATCCTCATAAAGAAAATGAACAACCGAATTTTCAGTAGCAGATACTAATGCTTTAGCTTCTACCCATTTAGTAACATAATCAGTGCAAACCAATATATACTTCTTTTGCTTAGATGGTGGATTAATAGGTCCAATGAAATCTAAAGCCCATTTTTCAAAGGGTTCAATGAGTACATGTGTTTGCAATGGAATTTCATTTGAAAGGGTAGGTTTCCCTACTCTTTGGCAGCTGTCACACCTTTTGACATATTGTTTTGCATCTTTGAAGAGGGAAGGCCAATAATATCCTAAAGAGAGGATTTTATAAGCCGTCCTTTTTTCTGCAAAGTGTCCGCCGCATGGTTCATCATGACATGCCTTAAGAATATCAGGCATTTCATCTTCCCTGACACATCTTCTGATCACAAGATTTGGCCCCGTTTTAAACAATTCGTTAGAAATCCATGAATATTTTGAACTCTCCTGAATAATTTTTCGTTTTTCACTTGGAAATAAATGTGAAGGTAGTTTCCCTGTAACCAAATAGTTAGCAATATCCGCATACCAAGGAGTCTTAATAGTTACTGCAAACAAGTATTCATCAGGAAACTTATCCTCTACAGGAGAATCTTCTTTAGTATTCTGAATCCTAGACAAGAAATCAGCTACTGTATTTTGTTTCCCTGGTCTATCCAACACAGTAATATTGAATTCTTGCAAAAGTAAGAGCCATCTTGTCACTTTGCCATTAGTAACAGGTTTTTTCATTAAATATCTAATTGCAGAATGGTCAGTATGAATAAAAGTTTCATAGCCTGTTATATAATGTCTAAACTTATTAATCGCATGAACAACAGCTAAAAACTCTTTTTCAGTCACAGTATAGTTTAACTCTGTGGGAGTCAAATTTTTACTAGTATAATAAATGGCATAAGGAACTAAATATTTTTGACCCAACACAGCTCCTAGAGCTGTATCTGAAGCATCCGTAGAAATATGAAAAGGGAGTTTCCAATTTGGTCCTCTCAAGATAGGTGCTTCAGATATTCTTATTTTCAAAGTTTCAAAAGCTGATTGACAATCAAGATCCCATTTGAATTCACAATATTTTGTAAGAAATTTGAAGAGTGGAGATGCTATTTTAGTGAAGTTTTCTATAAATCTTCTATAGTAACCAGTAAATCCTAGAAAACTTCTAACATCTCTTTGACAATTTGGAATAGGTAATTTGGAAATGACTTCAACTTTTGATCTATCAACCTTAATCCCGTCTCCTGAAATATGATGTCCTAAAACAATCCCTTCAGTAAACATCATAAAGCATTTTTCATGGCTTAATGAAAAGTTTGTTTCTTTAAATCTTATAAGGACTTTTTCCAACTTTTCTAATGCCTCTTCAAATGAATTACCATAAACTGTAAAATCATCCATATAAACCTCTACACAATCATGGATTAGATCAGAAAAAATTCCTAGTACTGCTCTTTGGAATGTTGCAGGTGCATTACATAATCCAAAAGGAAGTACTCAATAGGCAAAAGTTCCCCATGGACAAGTAAATGTGGTCTTATCTTGATCTTCAGGTGCTACCTGAATTTGATTATAGCCACTGAAACCATCCAAAAATGAAAAGTACTTTTTACCTGCTAATGTGTCTAATACCTGATCGATAAAAGGCAAAGAAAAGTGATCCTTCAAAGTTGATTTGTTCAATTCCCTGTAATCAATGCATACCCTCCATTTACCATTATTTTTAGGTACTATAACCAAAGGAGAAACCCATCGGCTATCTGAAATTGGATAAATGAAGTTTACATTGAGAAGTTTTTGGAACTCTTCTTTCACTATCTCCCTAAGATTTGGATTCATCCTTCTTTGAGGTTGTCTGATTGGTCTATTGTTTTCCTCAATATAGATATGATGGATGCAAGTCTTAGGATCAATACCTTTCATGTCAGTATACTCCCATGCAAATGCAGTAGAATGTTTTCGCAAGATTTTGGTTAGTTCTTTTTGTTGTGATTCTTCCAAATGTTTGTTGATATTCAGTGTTTTTCCTGGAAAAATCTCAATAGTAGAACTACCAAACTCTTCCATAGAGTAAAGAGACATTTGTCTTGATGATAAATATTCTATGTCAGATTCCAACTGAAATCGTGTGGGGTCATATTCTGAAGATGTCTCAAAATTTTCTAATGTGTTCAGAATTTGACTATCCTCACTGATTTCAGAAATGGTAAAGACAGGTTGTATAGTGTCATCATCATCAACCCATTCATTGTCTCCTACTTCTGTGATTGCTTTTGCTGGAGGATACAAATTGAATTTCTTTGTCGAATTACCATTAGAAATGTACATGTCCCCAAATCTACAACTAATAAAAGCATCAGCTGTGGCTAGCCAAGGTCTTCCTAAGATAAGTGGGTGCCCTCCTAGATTACTCTTGGGAGTCAAAATCATAAAATCTACTGGATATTCCCAAGAATCTAAGGAGACCGAAATATCTTCTAATACACCATCTGGTTTAATAATTGATCGATCTGCAAGTTGCAGCAAAGTAGGTGTAAAAAGAAGGTTAGGAAGTTTTAGCCGGTCCATAGTCTGTCTACTCATAATGTTGATAGCAGCCCCTAAGTCAATCAATGTGTTTGGAATTTCTATCCCATTTATATGTGTCTTGACAATTGGACTTCCTGGATCTACATACTTCTGCATGGTAATTTTTCCCATAATAATATCTGCAATTTTTCCTACCAGGTGGATTCTTCTTGTGTCTTTTAGTTTCCTTCCTGGTCTTTTGAAACTCAACTCCTTTATTTTTTTTGCTAGAATAGGAATCTCTCGAATGGCTTGTAGCAAGGGAATCTTGATACAAACATTCTTCAATTCATCTAGAAAATCATAGTTAGGCAACAAAATTTGTTTTTCCACCCCCTTGTCAATTTGTAGTCTTTCAGGAAAAGGAGGTGTAGATGAAGATGTAGGTTGCTCAACTATAGGAGTTGTGGGTGTTAACTTTTCTTTTTCTTTTTGAATGTTTGAATTTTGAAGAGATGCTTCCTCAGAACCCTTATTGACTTGAAGAGAATCCTCCTCAGAGGTATCTTGCTCTTGAATATCTGTAGAAGGTTTTTCTAAAACTCTACCAGATCTGAGTTGTACACCGTTGAGAGGAACAATCATATAGGTAGGAAATTGTTGTCCTTCTACCATGTAAGTATTCTGAGGATTTTTATTGTTAGGATTTGGCAATGGCTGAGCTGGAAGTTTATTTGTCTTTTGTTGGTATGGGAGCATGAGTTGACGATTTGGATTTTTTTGAGAAGGTTGTTGTTGTGGAAATGGCAATGAAAGTTGTGAATTTGGGTTTGGAAGTTGTGGAGCTTGTTGATTTTGAAAAGATGGAGGATATTGATAAAATTGAGAAAATCTCCCATAAGGATTTTGCATCCCTTGTACCCATGGTTGATATGGATTCTGATGTTGGGGCCAAGGTTGTTGCCAAGGATTCCAACTTGGTGGGGTTTGAAAATTCATAGGGTTGTTAAACCCTTGAGTTTGTTGTCCCTGCCAAGGTCTTCTTGCAACAAAACAGAGAGATTCTACTAAATTTGGGTCTTCTTGAAAGACAGCTTTGAGTCCAGGAATTGAAGGACAATCCTTGATCTCATGATTCTCTGAGAAAATCATACATGTTTCTACAACTTTTGCATCCAAGGGACATTTCCTTAAAGCATGTTTCTTCCTACGTTTCGGACAAAAGATGGCTAAAGCATCTGTTTCTACTTTCTACTTGTTTTGGATTTTAAGGGTGTCTAGTTGTTCACTAAGGCTCCCTAAGATATCAGTTTTGAATTCATCAAGCATGTTACCAATCTCTGCCCTACTTACTGATCCAGTTGCATATTTGTTAGCCCTAATAAGAGAAGGATCCCTAGGCCCTTTTCCCGTTTTAGATTTTCCTCTTGAGAGATGGACACATAGTTCTGTTATGTCACGAAGTGGAAGTTGAGAAATGTCTCCTTTCCCCATCATGTTTAAAATATCTATCCATTCATCTCTAATGGCTTTTAATATGAGGGCTTTCAAGGTTTCGTCATCTAAGTTGCTCATCTTTGCTCTTTTTAAGTTGTATTGAAATCTTTCAAGTAAATCTTCCAAGTTTTCATCTTCTTTTTGCATCATTTTGAATACCTCATCCTTGTGATTGGTGAGCATACAATAGTCCAAGTATCTATCCAAAAATGTTTGTTTCATATCATTCCAAGTCCTAATAGATTGAGTAGCTAATCCCATGAACCATTTCAAAGCAGCTCCCTTCAAAGTTGAAGGAAATAGTTTGAGTTTTTTAGAGTCTTCCATATAGTCATAAGTTCGGCACACAACTTCAAACTCAAACAGAAATGTTTCAGGATCCTCACTTCGCAATCCATAAAAGTTCGGGAGGACAGATGGTGAAATATTTTTCATTGTTGTATGAGTTTCCTCATCAACTATAGGGAATCCAAACAAGTTGTCTTCTTCCCTATTTCTTCCATTATTTCCTTCACCATTGTTGTCTCCATTATTTCCTCCTCTTCTACCTCTACCTCTACCTCCATCTATTACTTCCTCTGCCATGATAGTTTCTTTAGAGTCCTTAAATTCCTCTAGTTTTTCTATCAAGGGAGGATGAGAGAGAGTCTCTTTGTTTTCTAAATGGGATTTAGTAGGTGGTATAGGAGAATCCTCTAATTCAGCTGCTCCTTGAATTCCAAAAATCTTAAGGCTAGGGGTAGATGGTGGTGAATCTGGTCTATGCCTTGAAGAAGATGGAGTTGTAAAAATCGAACTCTTGGCTTTAGCTATAAACCTTCCCCTAGAATCTCTTGCTCTATGCATGTCATTTTTTTACTTTTTTTAAAAAGTTGGGCTAGTAATTCTCTTTATGATCTTCCAGGTCACACTAGGTGCAAGAAGAGAGCATACTTAAGAAATTACTGAACCAATAACTCTCTTTTCTGATCCTCCAGATCACACTAGGTGCAAGAGGAGAGCATACTTCAAGAAGTTATCAAGTTTTCCCTTCTTTTATTCTAATTATTTTATTTTTTTTAAGAAATTGGCTACCTAGTTACACTTCCCCGGCAACGGCGCCAAAATGTTTGGTCAATTTAGTGTGTCCTAAATTGTTGCATTTAATTTGTCAATCCGGGATTCGTAAGCTGATGAAGTGCAGCGCACTATATGTGCAAGATAACCTATTTCTTAACTTTTTGTCGTTTTTGGTTTTCTAAGGTGAGATGGAAATTCTAAAATAAAAACAAGTATGGTTATGTTTATTCAAGGAAATGATATCCTCTATAATGATTTACCAACTTGAAACTTAAAAAGGAATTTGAAACTTACAATGACAAAACTTGAAAGGAAATGAAAATGTGTTGCTGAAATGAAAAGGTGCTGCTAGTCTAATAAATCAAAACAGTGAACTATTGAGCATGAGAACAAAACTATTCTTGCTGCTGTCTAAACACAAAAGAAACTATGCTTAAAGAAATCCAAAATTGCAACAAAGTAAATCTAAATCAGATTACATCAACTTGTCTTCTGATCCCTCTTCATTAGTCCAGCTATGATTTTCGGAAGTAACCATAAACAACCTGAGTAACTGATATCTAACTTGCAGAAAGTAAACTAATATCAAACCATACTTTCATAATTCAATCCCTCACCATCAGTCCAGCTGTGGCTTTCGAAGGTAACTGAAGATGTCATGCACGATTTAATATTTCTAACTTGCAAAAAGGAAACTAATATCAAACTACACATTTCATAATACAATCCCTCACCATCAGTCCAGTTGTGGCTTTTGGAGGCAACTGAAGATGTTATGAGCAATTTAATATATCTAAATTTGCAGAAAGGAAACTAATATCAAATTACACATCCATAATTCAATCCCTCACCATCAGTCCAGCTGCGGCTTTCGGAGGCAACTGAAGATGTTATGAGCAATTTAATATATCTAAATTTAACTACTGAAGCAAATGAGCAAAACTGAATTAAACAAAGCAGTATTGAAATTAAACAGAAACTAAGAAAAAAAAATTAGCAGCAGAACAATGTTAATTCCATGTCATTAGTCAAAAAGTTATGCAAATTCCCGGGCTACCTATTTATAACATGAAACAAGAACACTGATCAGTTATCAATAATATAAAACATGAAAGACAGAAGTAAAATGGAAAGCATGAAAGATTATAAACAGAAATGAAACATATATACCATGAAAGATGCAATGTATAAACATGTGAATGGATTATGGCATGATGAGCTTTAAGGAAATAAAACAAGAACTATACAATAATGCACAGAACCTTGGCAAGTGCAGGGGCCCTCTACACCAGCCTTGGCAACAATCTTCAAGTACAAATTACGTTTGGAAACAGAGTCTTCTTATATTAAAATGCAGTCATAACAGCAAGGTGATATTACGGCACAGTGGCAGCGTAATTACATTACAGAGCAGACTAATAAAAACTAACAGAGACTAATCTAATATGCGTATACAAACGCATTATTTATAACAAAAGAAATATAACTGACTCCTAAAGTTTATGCTGATGGAGAACACGTAGACCATTACGTCCACAGATCTAGGATCATGGCCGTATTGAAGAGTAAATCTATGAGGAGTGGATGTTTAAATTCGGCTATGGAGCCGTGTACAGATGTTGATTTGTCCTCCGCAACTCAGAAACGGCCATATGAACCTTCACGTGACACGAAACAGAGTCCTGTCACCGTGGGACTCTACGGTTGACTTCCATTTGGACACCTTTGACTGCAGCCTCTTTAGATGAATTTTCTCGAGCCAATAGGACACGATCCATGTCCACATCATTTCTGACTTGCCCATGTGGCTCGTTTTTCCTGTAGACACCTGTAACATAGAGTTTCACAAAATGGCTGCGGAAAGTTGCACCAGCTGTGGAAAGTGGCAAGATTCTGCAGCTAAATGAGCAAAATCTAAATCAAACAGCAGACACAAAAATATAGTTAAAAACCATGTTAGATGCTCTTTTTCAATTAATATACAATGATATTGACAACTTGGGAGGTTCAGGTGGATGAAAAAGGTATAGAAAAGTGTATGGAAAAGATGCAGATTTGAGACTCAACAGATTGCATGACCTATTTGTTAAAGTGTTTGATTTGACAGATATTAGGGGAATCATGAAAAATGGCATGGATTTTTTGTCATGTCATGACTGGATCGATGCAACCATATCATTAAATGATCTGAAAAAGGAGGAGAAATGCTCCTTCCTAAAAATCATCATCCTCTAACGCTTTGCAAGGAAAAATGGGTCATATGACAAAACAGGTTTTAAAAGGTCTCTTCAAAGGCTATGAGTTAGTTTTTCATGTAAACTTAAAACATAAGCAACACATAATCATTTAGCTCATATAGGTATTCATGAAGCGTGAAAAAAATAAATATAAAAATAAATAAATAAATAAATAAAATTTGGTGATGGAGTTTACCTCTCCTGGGCTACATAGTTGGCCCTACTAACACAACTAGAACGCTCTGTATATTCAGTGAAAAAGAGTACATAAAAGTTTGTTGACATAACAAATGGCTAGTTTCCCCTTCAAGGAAACATTCTCCTACCAAGAAATCTCACTCTATAAAGCATGAAAACCTACAGTCAGTCATGAAACCATCTACAAGAAAAGGGCTCTCTTACAAAGACCCAGTACCCCATTTGAAAATGAGCATACATGAGCATACAAGTACTAAAATTCCACATTGAAGTACAAAAAGAGATTTTTCCTCAACAAAACATAGTGAGAAAATATAACATGAGTTTCATCCTACAAGTCACAGTTGTTGCAGTGAAAATTTGAAGGCAAGAAAACCCCTACAAGGTCCTCTCCATGCTCAAACACCTTCAATAACTGCTCCAAATCACTTATTGATATTGACACCCATTTTTATAGGTCAATTTGGGCATCATCCCCCCATGACCTATTCAAACTGGACATCATCCCTAGGACCAATGAAATAGGGTCTATCATCCCCTTACATTTTAGTTGATATATGCCCTAAGAGAAGAAAAATTCATTCGTGGTTTCTATTGTGAGATTTCCAAGGTTTGAAGTATATGTTATATCACTTATGAACTCACCAACGCTACCTCTAAAGGGACTAATTGTGTTGCATATGCAGCATCCTCCATTCAAGGGTGCACTGCAATACACTTCCCGACATTCAAGAGTGCGTTGGTCACCTGGGAGTAGAATTCTCATTGTTCCGGGAATCTCCACATGGTAAGTGCCTTCTAGAAGAGTCCATATGTGTCAAAATTTGAATCCAAGTGTCCATCTAACACCTCTGAACTTGGGAACATGTCTTTCCTATTCTTAGAAAGTCATTCATTGAGAAACTACCATCGGTTTCCCTATAAATTGAGCACAAATCCTAGTGCTACGGAGGGAAGAATTTTGGTAAATAAATGACCTTGGATTCTCATTTGAGAGAGTCAAAGTACTGATATGCTGCTAGTGTGATGTTTGATGTGATGAGGTTGGGATGAAGCTCGAGCTGGTGGCATAAATTA
The DNA here is from genome assembly GCA_034641835.2 of Pinus albicaulis. NCBI lineage: Eukaryota > Viridiplantae > Streptophyta > Pinopsida > Pinales > Pinaceae > Pinus > Pinus albicaulis. Next base: position 38,240 of record JAXQQM020079124.1, read on the forward strand.
TGTCATTGGTTGTAACCTCCCCTTCTACTCTTTAATAAAGATTGTTGTTCATTTTCCCATATATGTATCTCGTTATGTTTCTATTTCTCATGTAATGGATTCTTGAATGATATATATATGTTTCACATATAATCAATTTGAGTGATTAAGATAAGTAGATATCTGTATATTGCAATATTTTTGTTGTTCTATGTTTATGTTTGCAGGAATCGATGTGACGATCTAAGTTGGATTGAAGGCGACAGAAGAAGAAGAAGAAGTGCTTGGATTACAAGTAGGTTATTCCATCATTCTTTGTATCTACTTATTTTAGAGAAAGTGTTAGCAAAGTCTTTCATCTGTTGTTATAAGTGCCTAGCACCACACTTAGGGAATTTGATTTATCCATAGATCACAATTCTGCATAAAAAATTGGCGACTCCGCTAGGGAGTTTCCTATCATTCCTAGTGTTTTTGCCTCTGCTAATCCTGATCAGTTGCATCTACTTTCAATTATTAGACTTTTGAATGAAATAATTGCACAGAAGTGTTTTCCATAGCTTGAATTTTCAATCACTGTTGTGCCCAACGCATTGTTGTTCAAGACACGGTGCAATGTAGTGCAGTCTCCCACTCAGGGGTGCACTGCAACGCACTATCTCCCCTTAGAGACTGCGTTGCCCCCTTAGCCAACCAAATTCCATTCAAATTTTTCATTGCTGTCATTCTCAGCCATTTGTTTTTTGTTTTCTCAATTGTCTGATACCTCTTAGAGACCAGTGAACTTTCTAGATTCTTCCTCTTTTGAAAAGTAAATTTGTTCAATGTCTCTTTAGTGTTTTTCTTTATCATTGGAAAATCAAATTCAAAGTATTTTATTTCTGCATTACATCCATTTGTTTTCATAAAGGAAATTGCTATTTTATTCTTCGTTTCCTGTAGGAAAAATTTTAGTTCCATTCTTTGTTTTTCCCAAAAGAGAAATAGTTATTAAATTCCTTGTTTCTCAAAGAAGAAAACACTTGTTTTTTGTTGATTTGATTCATATAGTTTCCTTTATTGCATTCACATTAAAGGAGCTGAAAATAAAAACATGCATGTGCATATAATGAATTGTGTGTGTTGCATAGGAACAAGTTAGGAAAGTTGCATTTTAGTTTGTCTTCTTTGTTGCTTTCTCTAAAATTGATTTCTCTTTCCCTTAGTAGCTAGGATTTTCATTGAAAAAACTAAAATTGAAAAGTTTGCTTATCATTTTAGTTTTCATTTTTAGGAATTTTCATCACATCATGTAGTGAACCTCAAAGACAAACTTTCTAAACAAGATCAACTTAAAATTTATATCAATTTACCTAAGAAATCATTAGAACCATAAGGATAACATTTAGAAGTTCTAGGCTAGAGATGTGTTTCGGAATCGTTAAACATATCAGTTGTCATTAACTTGTCTACGATACATTCCAAGTGTGATACCTCACTGCACATATGCAATTATATCAGAGCTCATCCACATACCTTCAGTTATATAGGGAGGTGTTATAGTCCGACAAGTATAAGGGGGTGCTCTTACTATGTGGTTTCGCATTAGACAGCGCTAATACGGACTCGGGCCTCCACGTACCTTCGGGTATATTTGGGAGGAAAACCTTAGGTTGCTACCAATCCATAGTGAATCGAGTTGGCTGCCTTGTAACTTGTGATACACAGAACAAAGCATTCAGGGAGATTGCCTGCCCGTACTTCTTGGTTCACCACGAGGTATTCTGCAGTTCACAATTACTTGGTAAACCTTTTTCCTAGAATTACCATTTTATTTTGTTTATTTTTTTTTGGTCATAAAATAAATCAATCATCATGGAATAAGAACACCCCTTTCCCCATCGTTCACGTAGAATAGCACTGAAACCACCTTTACCACCGGAAGCCATTTCTGGTCAGCGAAGGCGACATTGCTCTATCGAAACTAGTATTAGCAGTACCTCTGGTGTGACATCATCCTCACATATACCAGAGTCGGCTCAAGTTGTTTCTACAAATCCTGGTTCATCTACTATTGTCGAGATGGATTCCTCATAGCTACCTGTGGTCACGATCCATTCAATCAGTGAGACCATACCTCCTGAACCCAACGTTGTTCAACTGGAAGTTGATACGGATCCTGTCAATTTTTTGCCAAAACATCTGAATCTCGAAGTCAAACAACCGTAATTTTTTCCTGTATGGGTCGCCCCACAATCTATTGTAGCCATTGAGTCTCCCATATCGCACAGTCAACCTCCTGAAATATACTTCGGGCCTGACGGCGAAATCCTTCCACCCGATTTAATTTCGATTGAATAAATACCACAAGACGAAACACCTTTAACTCCAACTCATTTTGGGGCGTAGATTTACCTGTACGAGTATTTTCCTCAATAACCTTCCTCTACTTTTGTTGATCCTATGTCTATTCGAGTTCCTGTAGATCCAGCTGGGTATACATTTTTTCAAATAACCATGTCTGAGCCAACATCTTCGGTTGGACCATCTATTCCAGTTGCAACAGCACCTACTCTTGCTACCTCGTCGATGTTCACAACTTCACCAGAGTCACATCTATATGGTGGCCCTTATGTCCCACTTGGTTACCAATATTTATCTAGAACCTTCTCTGGTGCATCCTCAAACCCATGGACTTCACCAAAGTCATCATCTGGTATTCTAACTAGCAAATCTATAGTGAGTAATTAATGGCTTACATTTATATACATCATCAGGGAAATATCAAGTTGGTCCATTTGGGTATATTCCATCCTGTACAATTTCAACTAGACTTCCTACATTTAGCGAACATATTTTCCATCTTATTATACTCCTCATGCTGGGCGGAAACATATGGTCACCCATATTGACAGTACTCCATCATTATTTGGTCATCCTAATGTCGGAATAAATGTTTGTCAGTGGTAGCCCACTCTACCTGTTACACCATTTTTTGGTCATCTAACCTATTATCATTAGATGGACCCAAGTACACCATGTAAGACCAATTTTACCCTAAGTAAAATTGCTTTCACTATAGAAATAACTTAGTAAACCACCTTTATTAAGTTGTTTATGGTCTAAACAGGAAACCCCATGAGAAAATATTAAATAAATCTAAATTTGTTTGATTTTCCTCAAGGAATAATTAGTTAAAAAGTAGTTTAATTAATATTCCTTGTTATATTTAACCCAAAACAATGAAATTAATTAGATAAATCATTATTTATCTTATTATTTTCTAAAGAATAATCATTTAAACCTTGTTTAAATAATATTCTTTGTTAAATATGACTAAATCACCCTTAAATAATTAAATAAAACATTATTTATTTAATTATTACTCAACCTCATCCTTAAAATGATAAATAAATCATTTATTTATTTATTATTTGAAAATAAAGGGATTTGACCCAAGTCAAATTCCTTTTCCCTGCAATAAATATAATAAAATATTCCATAAAAGTTGGATCTTGATTTGGTTAATAATATTTTAATTATGCACCAATATCTAGACTAACTCAATATTTTGTTATAAATAGAAGGGTTTTCCCATTCATTTACCACCTTTTGTTGCCTAAAGATCACTCTGGATCTATACTTTTGGTCTAACTTTGATCCACCATCATAGTCATATTTTGCTACCATTTTTGTTTGGGTTTTCTACACCATCAAGAGAGAGGAATTTTAGATCTGAAGTGTTGAGGACTTACAAGAACCCATCCCATTGAGGAGAACTGGTAACACCCTTCTGTGTTTTCCTCCCAGGTGCCATTAATACAAAATTCATTCAACATATTCTTGTCTTGTCTATTGGATGCATGGTGTAAATCTTGTTTTTTCTACTGCTTAATGTCTTCTAATGCATGGATCTATATTCTTGCAGCATTTATCTTGATCACCTAACTACATATCTGAGGATATTGGCAGCCATATTTGTTGTTAGGGCTATTTTTTATGCACAGCTAAAGTGGTATTTTTTCGTACGCTTGGAATTAAGATTCATACTAACAACTGGCAACTCCACACGGGTTTACGATTACGACCGTTGTCGTTTTTCTGATCCTTGCATATCCAGCTGCTTCAAACCCTAGGATTTCTCTTCAGCCTCTTGTTTTTGCTTTTCTTGATGTTTTTTTTAACCTAAAAAACCATAAAACATTTCAAAATTCTAACCTCTGTGTGTTTTCAGACCTATTGCGTAGGTGACAGAAATCAGCTGCAGCTGAGACGACACTTTTTCTGAAATCTGCCGTCGAGAGTGCCAGAAGTGCATGTCACACTTTTTGGCCCAAAAAATGCGACCTGGACCCTCAGGACACACCTTTCAGCCTAAAAAATGTGACCTCAGCTGAAAACAAGTCAAAAACTGTGACCTGGACTTTTTGCGGGAATTTTTCTGAAAGTTTTATGGGTTTGTCTGAGCCTCTGTTCAGGGTTGTCTGACTTCCGTCTTCACCCGTTTTGGACCTGCACTTGTTCTGTTTTTCTCAACTAAGTGGGAACCTAGCCCCCTAGGGCTTCAGTACCCTCCACTTCTTGTGGAAAAGTTTTTTCTGTTGCAGGTTGTCTAAAATTTCAGAGTCTTCAGCCATTTTTCAAATCTGATACCTCACCTTCAAATCCACTTCAGATTGGATATTTATCCATCCACAGCACCTCTTTTAGTTTTTTTTGGGTTTTCCTCTAGGGTCACCTCCGTTTCCCTCCAGGACATAGCCTTTTTCCACCTCATTTGCAGCGATCTTTCCTCTGCTTTGTTGCTGCTTTCTACACCAATTTCCAGCAGATTTTTCCTTTAGATCCCTGTCCCTCCTGACCTTAGATCTATTGGCTATTTTAGTGTGTTTTTATTATTTTTTTACCCGCCTACAGACTATTTGTTGAGAGGCCTGCCTCCTTGGGTTTAGATTATTGCATTATTAGCTGTTTATTTTCTATTTTTGCTGTTATTTGCAGGTTTATTTGCAGCTATACAACACACTTTTTCTTTTTCTCTACAAACGTTTGGGTTTAAAAATTAAAATTTACACACTTCACACACACACACTAAGCGAAAAAGAGCTTGGTTAACACCGCCAAGCAAAGACTCTAAAACATTGAAATCAATTGATCCTGCACCTCTCTGCCCTTGTTTCGACATTTTAATCAGTTGATCCTGCACCTCCCTACCCTTGTCGATCTCTTTTTCCTTTGTATCACGTTTGTGTCGTCATCATTGCGCTACCAAGGTGTTTATCCCAGAGACTTTTTGGTCTTCATTCGTAGTTTCTGGTAGGAATAATTACTCCTCTGTGTAGGATTCGAGTTAGTCCTCCACCAAGTCTGCACTCCGACTCTTCTTCTGGTTCATTGGGTTCTCCTTCTCGTTTCGCCTTCGGTTCTCCCCCTGTCACCTTCACCATGTCTGGTGCAGGACCTAATTCTGATGGTAACCCCGGCCCTCATGCTGGGAACACCACTAGTGGGACCACAATGGACACTACCCCAGCTACGCCCTTGCTCCCCTTTGTGGCAGGCCTCAGCCTTCCCAATTTTTACCAGTTGATAAATGACCTTATTGTTATAACATCATTTCTCACCTTGACATGATTCATGATTGCTTCATGGCTTTTGGGCACCCATTCCTACAGACTTGGACAAATTCACTTAAAAACAGTGTAAAAATCCCCATACACGACTATGCCCGTGCTTTTCCGCGTGTATACGCGAGCCCAGCTAGAATTTTCCGCGTATGCCATTAAAATGATTAAAAATATATATAATTATTCCCTATTTTCGGGCTGGGTTGATGGTTACTCAGGTAGTTCAACCACCCCAACACATGGCCAACTGTTTCCAACTGTTGAAACTAATTGGAGGGAGTATAAAAGCCCCTCATGTGTATGGCCTAAGGGAGAGAGAGAATTATTGATATTATACTCTGTTGGTATTCCCTATCCAAGTCTGATTCCCCGTGCCTCCTGCACTTTCCCAGTTCATTGTAGGAAACCCTTGTTTCCTTGAGATGCACATCCCCTTATATGTCATCTCGTATGCACCAGTTTGGAAGGAGTCTTAGCGAGGCAAGGGCTGGACGGATCCAGAGGACGGTTTGCGAAGGCCTTGGAAGGATCAGGTGATCTCTCCACTTGTTAATTTTTTACATGCTATTTATAATACAGAAGTATCATGCTGTTCCCGAAATAAACGTGTTAGTGTATGCTTTTATGTATGAGAATATTTGTTATACAAGCATTCATTATGATTTATTTAATGTTTTATATGAATCTCACTAACATATAGAGTAGATATATGCCGTACAACTTGTCCTTTGTGCTGGTTTCTTCTTGTATTTCAGGTTAAAGAGGAAGGACGGTTGCAGGGAGTTTGGACTCCACGTGGATCTACTTCAAACGTAGGACCAACGGGTAAATCTCTCATTCTGCTCTATTTAGTTTTTCTGAACGTGCATGGTTGTGTGAGTCTCGGTTAAGTAGTATGCCCTCGTTTCTCGTGGAGGTTGTAACCCAACGAACCTCTAGGTGTGTTAATTCCCCGAAATTAATTGGCGATCACTGGGATCACATTCTCAGGATTCTCTCGTTGGTTGTTTCAAATTGCTTGCAGCTGCTGGGGCCGGCGCTTTATCTTTTCATTTGCGCTCCGCTTTGTCTCTGCAAAGAGCCAAGTCTCGTGTCTTTTCCAAAGAGTTCTTTTGTTTTTCATTATTTACTTTGCATACACGCCTTCGTTTGCACACAACATGTATACACGCGAGTTTGTCCGCGGAACCTGCGCATACGCGAATTTCCCTTAGAATGTACGCGCGTATGTACTGCCGTATAGCCGTGAAGTTGTGTATACTCCAGTGCATTTTGAATTTTAGCTTGATTCTTTTATCCTTTCTCACTGGGATCTGCTCCTGCGTAGTCTCGTACGCATCGGAGTGTGAAGGAAGTGGTTTCATGTCTTTTCTCTCTTTCGTTTGAGTGAAAACTAGTCTTTTTGGCAAAGTGTTGTTTCTGGTGCTGGCACTTCTGGATTGAGTCCCAAGATCGCTTTCTGAGCATTCTTGGTTGTTCTGTTTTATCAGAACAGAGAGCTTCTGCTCACTGACTCGCTCCTATCTTTGTGTTGTGCTTCGCATTGCGATTTTTGCTTTGTTTTTTATTGGTTTTCTTGAGTTCCATAGGCTAGGGTTTTGTTGCAACTTTTGAAGGACTTTTCTTGCTTCTTTGGAGTTTTTGGTTGCAACGAGTTTGCACTATTTGTCTAGGCTGATTGGCCGAGTTTTTGGTCTTCTCTTGCTCTTATTGATCTTGCTACGAGTTAGCTTTATAAGGTTTGGTAGCATTGTTGAAGTTTGTGCTTGAAATTCGGTCCCGTTTTGGTTTGGATTTTGATAGTTGTGCTTGGTCTTTTCGAGCTCTTTCCCTATAAAACAAAAAAGCTCAAAAAACATTTGCTTTGCTTTTTGTTTTTGCATTTCAAAGGCTTAAAGAACATTTTCACTTGTTATTTGCTTTTGTTGTTGCATTTTCATTTTTCGTTTGCTACAACTTTTGAAGCTTTTGTGAAGTTTCTTGCTTTAGTTTTAGGCTTGATTTTGAGGAGGAGTTGTCACTTGATTTCTTCTTCTTGTTTTTAAGTGTTTTTAGTGTCCTTATTTAAAGAGTTCTTGATTTCAAGAATTAGCTTTCTGGACAACAAAAGATGAGTTAAAACTGAAGGACTTTTTGGGAATTTCACTCTGCTTTAAGAGATTTGCATCTTAGGATTTACATGCTTGTAGTGATTTGCATTAGGTGCATTGAATCATTTAGTCAATTTCTTAGTTTTTGTGAGTGTGAGTTTTCTTTTCGAAAAGAAAAATACAAATTTTAGTCTCGTAGAACCTGTATAGAGATTGCTCTTCATCGAAAGACAAAGAACTGCATTTGCATGTAGTTAAGTTTTTATTAATTTCTTTTGCGTCAAAAACACCATTGGTTTCATCTCCATATCCTTGTGACTTAATATAACAACCCTTAAAATAAGCGATTTAATCTAAAATCAACTAGCAAGTTTTTCTAAGTGTCAATCACCAACTAGCTAGGTTGTAGGGCCTTGGAATAGGTGAGTGGAGAGTTAACTCTCCAAGGCCACTCAAACAAACATAGAAGTTGATTAATTGAGCGAAATCCAACTCCGTGAGGTGGACTGGAAAAGCTCTCATCCGAGAGTCAAGCGCGGTAGGGTTGAAAGGATGCCCCCCTCGGAGTTAGGCACGAATGCGACCTCGAACCATTCACTTGGAAAGCACGATACGGATTGGTGTCCATAGTTGCCACTCCTAGGTTCCACACAGGTGACTGCGGGGGGGAATACCCGTGGTACCTGAGGCGGACGTCGCATCACTTTCAGCAGTACTTCTGGGGGGTGCCCTTGCGAAGCTTGGGTGCTTGAGCCGGCAAAGGCTGTCGTTAGGAGGTCGGCGTAACTGTTTCTGATACCTTCGCTAGTTGTTCTGGGCCCTAATCATCCCAGACTGCTTTCGGAAGGTCCTATACTTCGCTTTCCTATATTTTGGTGTCCGGTCCTCATCACCCGGAGCGGAAATACTTGGAGGCTGTTTGCTTGCTGTTTCTCAGGGTTTTGATTTTAGTGAGTGCTCTTTGCTCCTAGCTTGCCTAGCTTTTCACTTTTCTTGAGTCTAATATAATAAATTTGTAAAAGTGGCTGATCGAGCGCCTCGACGTTCGAGGAGAGTCCGGGGGTTATCTCCCGAGAGTGCAGAGCCTTCTTCGAGAAGGCGTAGGAGCGATCTAGCAGGTGGTTGCCACCACAGCCAGAGAGGATCCTCCTTTGAGGTACGAAGGTTTCATGGGCGATTCGGTGTCGATCCCGGAAGCGTTCGCTCACCTCGCGGTATGTTTCCTCGGGGAAGAAGATTTCCGGTTGAGGATATGCTGACCTCTTTGCTATAGGTCCATCTCCTCTTCCTCCCGATTATCCATTCATTGTTCAGTACATCGGACCTGAGTCGGAGAGACCGCCGGATCTTCCGTATCATTCTTATCTTTCGATGGCCACGACTGGGAACGCGACTTCTACCGTGAGTGCTGCAGGCATTCAGACTCCTGCTTCTGTTGAAGCAGGGGGCACTATTGCTTCATCTTCGATTGCTTCTAGTGCTGCTGTGTTTGGCTCTGGGTTCACCCAAGCACATGCTTCTCATTCTGGTCCCTTCTGTTCAGGGATGCCCTTTAGTGGGAATCCCTCTTTTTCCTTTTCCGCTGTTTCAGCTGGATCTACACCATTGTCTAACATGGCTAGTGGATCAGCTTCTTTTCAGGGTTTCCCCCTTTCGGGGCCCCGGGCATATTCTGAAACTTCGTCCTTCTTCAAGGTCCGTTTAGTTTCGTCCCCGGACCGAGTTTCAACCCTTGGTACGGGGGGCAAAGTTCTTTTACGGATGGAATCTGTCTTTACTACGACGGCCGGGGAATCGGTTTGTGCGTTCATCGAGGAATGCTTCTTTTCCTTACGCTCAGTGCTTATCGGTCTTTTTCTCCTCGTAATGCTTGGAACCCCTGCCAGGGGCTTTCTCTTCAATCGATAACCGGCGGGGGAGCGGTACGGGTTTTGGTAACTCGGCGTGGTGAGAGGGTTCTTCTCCGTTTCTCTGGTCCTTTTACGGCGGCCACAGTGCCTCATCGAATCCGGTGTTCTTTTAGGAATGTTTAAGAATCATCCCTTGAGATGGAATCCTCAGGCTCCGCCTCGCTTACCTTTTCTGGCAACGTTAAACTTGCCAGAGTTGTCGAAGTTGACTAATGACCCGATTCGTTATAGTCCGGGGTGGCCTCCGGTCCCGACCAAACTTCCTTCAGACATTCCAAAGTTTGAAGGTAAGAATGGAGAGGATTCGGCGGACCACATCACCACTTTCCACTTATGGTGTTCTTCGAACTCCCTGATCGATGATTCGATTAGGTTGAGATTATTTCAACGCACCCTAACTGGAAATGTTGCCAAATGGTATATCGAGCTCACTGGGGGCAGTTTCGCTACATTTGGGGAACTGGCTGTCACATTTCTAAACCATTTTCAGTTGCCTGTCAGATATGAGGCTGGGACCGAACTCCTGGCTAATTTTAAGCAGGATGAGGCAACACACATTTCTGATCACATTCAAGAATGGAGGAGAAGGAAGAGGCTTATCAAAGCTCATATTCCAGGTGAATTCCTTCTCGAGTGGTTTTTGAAATCTCTGCAGTCAGATATTTCAAAAGATGTATCCCTATCTGGGGTATTTTCTGAGGAGCAGGCCATTTTTAGGGCCCAGCAGTTAGAATTGATCTATTCTCAGTCTGGGATGCTTTATAAGTATTTTCCCAATGCTCCTCGCTCCAAATTGGATTTATCGAAAACTAAACCTGGTCCACATGGTGACGGGCTTGTCGGATCGATCAGTAGTAGTGCAGCCAACCTGCTTTCTCAACTGCAGCAGTTGTCTTTACAATATGCTCCTTCTGGTCAAGCTGTGCCTGCTGATTCATCACCTTCCCAGTCTTTGTCCATAAATGCTGTCCAAACTTCTGATCCCAAAGGAAATCAACAATCCGATGGGAAGAAGAAGGGACGAAATAACAAGAAGAAGGGCAAGAACGGGAAGGGCAATGCAAATAAAACCAACGAGCATGTTGGTGAGGGTCAAAAGGAGAAAAAGAAAGTGAAGTTTCCATGCAAGCTTTGTGCTGGAGACCATCTCACACACCTTTGCCCTAAAATTCAGGATGCTCAGCGCTTGTTAGCTCAGCAGGGTTCTTCTAGTTCCCGAGCTGTGTTAACAAACCCTTTTCCCCAAGGGCAGCAATTAGTTGTTGGCGTGAACCAAAATGCTGGGGCTTCCTCTGGGGGCACCCAGGAAGGGGAAATTCCATCGAACATTTTTATGATGAGTGCTCACGTGGATATCGCTACGAGATCTCCTGATTATGGCGAAGAGGAATCTTCGAAAGCTAAGGAACTTCACGATCTTTCTTGGAGCCGCTTCACATCACGAAGCCAATGTTGTTGAGTCTGTGTCCTTGGATGCCAGACATCTTACAAGCGGTCAACGGTGTCCGACGAGGAGCTGCAGAACTTCTCGATTGTGAAGATGCGGTGCAAAAGTCCTTGTCTTTATGTCGACTTCCCAGAGGTACTCTAGTCTTGTCCGGCTCAGCGCAGTGCTTTGCTCACTGCCATTGGGGCTATTGATCCGAAAAATTCTCTTCTGATTACTTTTGATATGAATAATTTTAAGAAGAGACTTCCTCATCACATGGATTTCCATATTAAATCTTCGTATCGGAAGTGCAATATCTTTCGAACGGTTGTTGATGAGGGTGCTTCTACATGCGTGATGTCTCTCGCATGCTGGAAGACACTTGGATCTCCCAAAGCTGTTCCATCTAGCACTGTTCTTACTGCGTTCGATGGTCATTCTCACAGACCCCATGGTATTGTCCCGGCTTTGCCCATATGTGTTGGGGGCAAAACCGTTAACATAGAGGTTGAGGTAGTGGATGCAGCCTTGGACTACAACCTTCTGTTGGGGAGGAACTGGATATATGAGATGGATGCCATTGCATCCTCATTATTTCGAATAGTATGTTTCCCCCACGAAGGGAGGATAGTTACGGTGGATCAACTGGACTGTCCTCCTATAGACCTGAATGCGCCTTCTGACTCATCTGTTCCTAAGTTGGACAATACTAAGGCGCCTGTTGAGAATCTAGGAGTTGGAATGTATTCTTCCCTGATGGGTACTTTCGATCTTCCTCCTCCTACGGTGCATATTAATGTTATTTCATCCTCCAGGGCTCCCCTTCGAAGAGAGTTCTTTCGAACTCATTATTTTTCGGACCCTTGGACCTTACCTTCCCCTACTGCCACATTAGCGGAAGGTCAAGTGGGTGGAATGGCATTTCCGATTTCTGCAGCTGATATTGCATATCAGTCTATTGTTGACACTGCAGAATCCGTTCCAACTCCTCTTTCGCCGGAAGAGTTGGATGGTGATGTGGCTCCGGCTTGGACGATTAGTTCTTCTTCGGCCCAAGATTGTCTTGATACCACTCTTCCATCTGAAGAGGAAATCCTGGAAGCCATGACTGGTATAGATAGATCGTGGGATGACTTGCATCATCGGTCTTACTTCCTACCTAACTTGAACGAAGTTGAAACTAGTTTTCCAAGTCCTCAGTCTCCTGGTCCTGTTCACACAGTCTTGAACCCTTTGGCACCAACACAGGTATATGCTGAAGGGAACATGGCTGTGATCTCTCCTACTATCCCGGTGAACATTTCTAGGGATCCCAACATTATCGAGAATGTCTTCATTGGAGCTGAATGTTCCTGTGAAGAGGTTCAAATCTATACCGAGCTCTTCAAAGAGTATAGGGATGTGTTTGCTTGGTCTTATGAGGAAATGCCTAGCATAGACCCATCTATAGTCCAGCATGAGATCAAGACATATGAAAACGCTAAGCCGGTCAGGCAAAAACTTCGTCTGGTTAATCCTAGGAAGGCAGCAGCTATCAAAGCTGAAGTTGAAAAGCTGCTTAAGGCGGGATTCATTTTCCCAGTTCCTCTGACTGAATGGGTTTCAAACCCCGTTCTGGTAGATAAAAAGCAAGGAATTATTCGAGTGTGCATCGATTTCAGAGACCTAAATAAGGCATGTCCTAAAGACAATTACCCCACACCATTCATCGATCAGATTATTGACGAGTGTGCCGGTAATGAGATTTTCTCCTTCATGGACGGTTTTTCTGGGTATAATCAAATTACTATCCGTCCTGAAGATCAACATAAGACTGCATTTATTTGTCCCTGGGGTATGTTTGCATACAAGAAAATGCCTTTTGGTCTTAAAAATGCTGGAGCTACCTTTCAGCGGGCCATGTCTTACGCCTTCCACGACATCAAGAAGATTATCGAGGCATACTTAGATGATCTAGCTTCTCATTCTCAAAAGAGGATGGATCATCCTGGTCACCTCCGGCAAATATTTGAAAGATGTCGTTTTTATAAAATTCGATTGAATCCGAACAAGTGCGTTTTCGCGGTTACATCCGGTCGGTTGTTGGGATTTATTGTGTCTAGGGAAGGGATAAGGGTAGATCCCTTCAAGGTTGAGGCAATACTTCGGTTGCCTCCCCCGTCTTCAATCCGTCAGCTTCAAAGTCTCCAAGGGAAGTCTAATTTTCTTCGTAGGTTTATCGTTAACTATGCTGAGATTACAAAGGGATATATGAGACTGTTGAAGAAAGGAGTTCCTTTTCTTTGGGACGACTACGCTCAACGCTCGTTCGATACTTTGAAAAAGGAATTGACCTCTGCTCCTTTACTGAGTCCACCCGATTATAGCAGAGATTTTCTTTTGTATCTGGCTATAGCAAAATGTACCATTGGTATGGTTCTGGTTCAGGAAGATGATGCTCTTGCAGAGCATGTTATTTACTACCTTAGTCGAGGACTGGTAGGACCTGAACTGCGATACACTCCGATAGAAAAATTAGCCTTAGCAGCAGTTCATGTTGTACAGCGACTCCGGCATTACATTATTCTTCGCAAAACTTATGTCTTGGCAGCTGCCAATCCATTTCAGTTTGTCCTCAGCGGGTGAGTGATTGGGGGCAAATATAATAGATGGATTGTGATTTTACAAGAATTTGATCTAGAGTTCATGTCTGCCAAATCCAAGAAGTCATTAGTTTTTGCGGAATTGATCTCCGAGTTGCCTTGTGGAGAGGCGATGATCTATGATGAGTCCTTTCGGGACGAACACTTGTTTCTGATCTCTCCACAAGATCCTTGGTATGGGGACATCATTGTATATCTCCAGACTGCGAAGTTTCCCTCTTCTTTTTCGAAAGATGAGCGTCGTAAGCTGCGTCACTTAGCTAAAAGTTATCTGATTATTGGTGATGCTTTGTACCGTCAAGGGGTTGATTCAATCCTAAGACGCTGCTTAACTTTCGAAGAAGCTGAGGCTGTGCTCAATGATTCTCACGGTGGAGCTTGTGGGGGTCATTTATCAGGGCTTGCTACAGCCCAAAAGATTTTGCGTGCTGGCTACTTCTGGCCTTCGATTTTCAAAGATTGTATTGAATCGGTTAAGAAGTGTCATCCTTGTCAGGTGTATACTCGAAAAATGCGCACTCATCCAGCTCCGCTTTTTCCAGTCGTTACTGTCGGACCCTTTACAAAGTGGGGTATGGATTATACTACTTGTAACCCGCCTTCGGCAAAAGGTCACAAGTACATTATCGTAGCAGTAGACTACTTTACGAAGTGGGTCGAGGCTATGCCTACTTTTGGGAACGATGGTGAGACTGCAGCTTTGTTCCTTTTCAACCAAGTTATCGCTCGTTTTGGTATACCTAGAGAGATTGTCACTGACCATGGCATTCATTTTCAGAATAGTATGATGGCTGAGTTGGCTCTCAAATTGGGTTTCCGGCAGGAGCATTCATCTCCATATTATCCTCAGGCCAATGGGAAAGTGGAAGCCGTGAATAAATCCTTGAAGACAATTCTTCAAAGGACAATTGATAAACATAGATCTAACTGGCATATTATGCTATACCCTGCACTTTGGGCATACAGGACGTCAGTTAAAACTGCATCTGGCTTTACTCCGTTTCAGTTAGTCCACGGGGTGGAATCCGTATTTCCCATTGAATGCGAGATTCCTTCTCTCAAATTAGCTGTTGAGCTTCTTCCTGACACTTCCAGTCTGGCAGAACGGCTTCTTCATCTGGAACATCTCGATGAGCAGCGTCGAGATGCCGCCACGATGAATGAAGCACATAAAAACCGAGTAAAGGTTCAGTACGATAAAGCGGTCAAGCCTAGGGTCTTTTCGGAAGGCGACCTTGTGTTGGTCTATGCCCAAGAAAAGGATGCCCTGGGGGCAGGAAAGTTTAAATCGATGTGGTATGGCCCCTATATCATTAAAAAAGTCCTTAAGAAAGGAGCATATACCTTGGTTGACTTCGAAGGGAACGAGTTGCCGGAGCCCCGAAATGGGCTCTATTTGAAGAAGTATTATGCCTAGGCTTTGGCCTGGCATTTTGCTTTGTATATAGTAGTTTTTGCTTTGTACATATCTGATTGATTTTCGATTTTTGATGAGGTGATGATGTTTTTGATCTGCTTTGGCAGGTTGTGTTGGATGTCATGAGTCATTTTGGTTTCGCCGATGGTGCTAGTAGACACACCCGGAACTTAGCTTTCGCGGCTTGGGTGCTTCATTATCCTTCCGGTCAGCTGTTGGTATCAAGAGGGGTCTGCATTGGTCCTGCTTCCAATAACGTAGCAGAATACACTGCAGTCATTCATCTACTCTCGAAGGCAATATCTTTGGGTGTTGATTCGTTGGTAGTTTTCTTGGACTCCCAGCTGGTGGTGTCGCAGTTGAACAACACTTATCGGGTACGAGATCCAGTTTTATTACGATTGTTCTTGAGGATACGTTTGTTACAAAGGTCATTTCAATTTTTAACATTCATTCATATTCCTCGAGCTGACAATTGGTTTGCTGACTCATTAGCTAATCAAGCTTTAGATTGGCATATTAATCATTCAATACAATAAAAAAAAAACATCATACATTTGATACATTTATCTCATCACATCAAATATCGCTGTATATATATCATCGGAGTGTCAAAAAACTTTGCAAAATTTGGATCCATAATCTCGTACAAAATTTGGGCTTATGCCCCATCATGTTCAGTCTCAAAAAAGAATATACAGTCATCTAATATATAAAATCTGTCTACTCCTGAGGTCCCTGCCCAGAAGTCGTGTTCCTATAGAACGTAACTGTAGTGGCCACACGGCGGAATAATCTAACCCAGTCTCGTGGTACTCCTACCACCCGTCTCTGGATGGCTTCCGACAAGTCCTCCACGGCAGCCATAGGGATTTGGTGGGTTAATCCCTCCAAGTTTCTCTGCACGGCCTGGAGAGTCCTGTCGGAATCCACTGTCTCTGCCTCGCCCCTGCGACGCTTATGGCATGGGAGACCCTCAGGTCGAACTGGTCCAACATCTGAAACATGATCATTTTTTAATTGTCAGTCATTATGAATCCAATCAAAAACATGTTTTTCATTTTTTCATTCATATTTGAAAAAAATCCAAAAAAAATTATATAAGTCAAAATTTTTTTGCAAAACTTACCGACTGCTCCCCATGCTGTGCCAGGTGGAAGAACTAGATCCGGATCTCCACGAAAATCCATCCCGGCATAGGGATAGTCGTCCACTGCGATGATCTGTTCTGCCCACCACAGGAAGAACTCATCGTCCCATGTGGTCCGGGGTACCTCACTACCCCCCAGTCTCTTCATCATGTCTGCCCAACGGGCAATTCTTGGGTCCCGCGGGCTACTGATAGTAGAGATGACTTTGGGTCTCAAAGCTGGAATCCTCTCAAAGAAGAATGTTGTCAAAATGGTCCCATAGCCAAAGTGTTTTGTCTTTGCTTGGCGAATGGAGGTCAGCTGTTGTTTCATGTTCAGTAGAAGGGTTGTGCACCAATCGTACACATGAGTCAAACACTCTACAGCTATGCTCATTTGCGTCCTAGACGCCTGATGTAGTGAGGCAGATCCTGCCACTCTGCTGATGGTGAAAAGGAGGATTTTCATGTGCAAATCCCTAATATCTTTAATTGCAATCTAGGTTCCAACCTTTTTGGAACCATCTACGCAATATACGTGGACATAGTCTTCCACGGTTAACCCTCCCAGGGGCTTCCCGTGCAAGTCTACTGGTTCTCCCCTCCGGGAGAGTCCAGTAATGAAATATATGTCTTCCACTTCAATGCGTAGTGGAATCTGATCAATTATGAAGCAATCCTGATCTGGTTCCCAGTAATTTATGAGCATTTCTAGCAACCGCACATTGCTTTTCATATTTGGCATTTTAAAGAATTTGAACAATCCGCAATTTCGGAGGATATTTTTCACTGCGCGATCTTGCATGACCTCTTGGTCTATTGTGCTATGCTCACGTTCCCTCCATGAGATGGTCATCCTGAGAAATTTCATCAAATTATGCATTAGCCATGCTTTTTAAGTTTCGGACCTGTGCATACGCGGTTTTTCTTTTGCACAGTCACGTGTATACGCGAGTTTCCGTCAATGAACCCGCGTATGCGCAAGTCCGCATATTTTAGCAAGGGTTTTAAAGATAAAAATCACTTAATTTTAATTTCCAAATGGACAAAATGAATAAAAAGAATGATTAAGGAGCCTACCTGAAGTTTCGCTGAGTTCCAACGGTCGGTTGTTCTTGATTTGATGAAAGAAGTTTTTTGCTCCAGAGCACTTTTTCCAAATCAGCAATGCAATAATGAACCAAATGAGAGGTAATTTGTCTATTTATGGCTAAAGAATTGAAAATTTTCGCAAAAATTCCTTATGCTTATTTTTTCGATCTATCTTAAGCTGCATAACTCGGTTGCTTGGAAGTGCCCATTTTGGTATGTTTTCAGGTACATTTTGACGACTTTGAGATTTGTCCCGGTTTTTGATCCATCATTTCCGACTCTTCACGGCAGGTATATGATCTTCACTGGCATATAGGTTAGGGACATCACTTTCCGTTGCATCTTGCATTCTAGCCTCCATACTGATCACTTGCCTTAGGGTCGATCCCATCAGGTCATGAGTATTACACCCATTTCACTCGCCGATTATTTAATCATGACTTGATGGTAGAGCCTTCATTTACATGGGCTTCCTAGTTAGTTCCTCGCTATCACTTGTTGCCCATGCTGCGTTTTATGTAGGCTCGGGAGTCCTCTTTAGTCCCGCCATGTCTTATTTGTTGAAGCTTCATTCTTCTTCTTCTTCACTATCATTTTTTCTGGCTATTACCCTAGAGGCTCCCTGGTGTCGTTAAGTTGTATTACTGCATTGCATATTGGCTACTTGTTTATCCTGGCCTTTAGCCGGCTTCATTTGGACTCGATGTTTAAGCCAAATTTTGACCTTGACTTTCTATACAAGTTAACCATTGCATGCACTTAGCTATCACGACTTGACACCTTTGTACCCATGGATGGAACGTTCCTCTAAGTATCACTGACCAGTTTTCACCACCTTGCATTAAGCATAGGATTGTTCCAATCCCAGGAACTAGTGCATCTGATTTATTTATACTCATTCTATCCATTGTACCATAGCATTATTTTATTCTTTTTTAGCCTTATTATATGAAAAATACAAAAAAATCAAATATAACAAAAAGAGCGAGAACGGGATGTATCTTCGTTATTTTGATGGCAGTACAGAGTCAGTTTGTCTCCCTTGAACAAAGCACATTTACTTATATATATTTCCTTCATTTGGGATGGTTTTAGTTTTGACCTAGGTTCAGCCTTTACCATGTTTCACTTGTCAGTTCTCCCCCGGTTGGTTATCTCTTCCAATCATATGGAGAGTTTGTTCTGCCTCCTGCATGACAGACTTATATAGTGTCACTTTTTACTGCCATGGTCATCAAGAGTCATGCTTTTGTTCAAGGGACGTCTAGCCTGAGTCGGCCATTCTGCGGTGTCTCTTGACTTATTATTCAGTCGGCCTTCCCGGTCTTGTCAGTATCATGTTCTATCACATCAGATGTTGTGGTCTTCTGCTCGTGCTAGTTTGAGAAGGTCCCCATTGACTTCTTGCCGGCGGGTTTGTCTCTTATCGACTACAACACATTTCTCTCAGAGCAAACCTAGAGCCGCACCTTGGGCCTATTTCCATCATTGATAGGTGACCTCGTGCTCATCATTTGATCATCATCATGGGTCTTTGACTGAGTGGTTTCCCCTGTGTTCGACGTCAACACACATTATCACACTTGGGATTCGTGCAGTTCCTTGATTTCCATTTGACCCTATCGGTGGATTTCTCGCCTCTATGTCAGCTTTCATTATTGGTTGGCTCAGAGGGTTTCTTCCGTACGCTAGCTTCATCTTGTGCATGCCATAAACGTACTTTGGTTTTGGTTCCATCACTCTACTTCGTCTGATTCCTTCCAAATCTTGGCCTGCGGGTTACACTCGCGCTGGACTGATGTGGGATGCCTTAATGCCTTCCTTCCAGCAGACCTTTTCCCATAGACTCTGACTCATTGCTCTGGGAATAAGGTCTAGAGTCTTTTTGTCAGTACCTTAGGGTTTGCAGTCATCAGTGGCACACTCTTCGCTATTGACAGTGGAGATTCATCATTGCCTCCTAATTGGTAGATTATTTCAAGTGTTCGATTTCAACTCATTCATTTGCACTTGTCAGATTGTACTGGGGCACCTTGACACTCATTATCATTATCGGTGGGTTGTCTCGCATTGGTTAATGGGATACATTATTGCCCGGTAATCCAACGATTTCTCACATGGTCGACTTCAGCTCATTTATTCCCATTATGTAGAATTGTGCCATAGTAATCGGTGAAGACCTCGGGTTGCATCAGCATTCTTCGGTTCACTTTTGAGAGACCATTCAGTTTCTTCCACTGATGCCGTCCACCCTTATATGTTGCAGTTCAGTACAGCAGCATCCTATATGTTGGCTCCCGAGTTGCGTGATTGTACCGTTTGATTCACCTCTTATGATCCGGTACTTGGAGATTCAGTTACTTGATTAGACATCCAGTTGCACCATCTTTGATCAGCTTTCTATATGTGATACTTGGACATTGATTCAGACTTATATTTCCGGGCCATGCTCAGATGATTCATTATGTACTTTCAGTTCAGCTATACTTGTATACATGTTGGATCTATTCACTACTTTCTATATGATGTATTTTTGACTGAGCATGGGTATGCCCGCCTCAGCATGAGTTGACTCTCTGGTTTCTTTCATTGGTTTTTGGCAGGCTGAAATCTGGTGAAGTCCTCTCTTGTCCTTGCGAGGTTCTTTCTATGTGCATAATACATTTCGGCCATCATGTACCCCTTCTGACCTCATATATTAGGGGGCATCTGTTATAGAATCATTTCTCACCTTCACATGATTCATGATTGCTTTGATGGTTTTGGGCACCCATTCCTACAGACTTGGACAAATTCACTAAAAAACAGTGTAAAAATCCCCATACGCGACTATGCCCATACTTTTCCGCGTGTATACGCGAGTCGAGCTGCACTTTTCCGCGTATGCCATTAAAAATGATTAAAAAATATATAATTATTCCCTATTTTCGGGCTGGGTTGATGGTTACTCAGGTAGTTCAACCACCCCAGCACGTGGCCAACTGTTTCCAACTGTTGAAACTACTTGGAGGGAGTATAAAAACCCTTCATGTGTATGGCCTAAGGGAGAGAGAGAATTATTGATATTATACTCTGTTGGTATTCCCTATCCAAGTCTGATTCCCCGTGCCTCCTGCACTTTCCCAGTTCATTATAAGAAACCCTTGTTTCCTTGAGATACACATCCCTTTATATGTTATCTCGTATGCACCAGTTTGGAAGGAGTCTTAGCGAGGCAAGGGCTGGACGGATCCGGACGACGGTCTGCGAAGGCCTTGGAAGGATCAGGTGATCTCTCCACGTGTTACTTTTGTACATACTATTTATAATACAGAAGTACCATGCTGTTCCCGAAATAAACGTGTTAGTGTATGCTTTTATGTATGAGAATATTTGTTATACAAGCATTCATTATGATTTATTTAATGTTTTATATGAATCTCACTGACATTTAGAGTAGACATATGCTGTACAACCTGTCCTTTGTGCTGGTTTCTTCTTGTATTTCAGGTTAAGAAGGAAGGACGGTTGCTGGGGGTTTGAACCCTGCGGGATCTTCTTCAACCGTAGGACCTACGGGTAACTTTCTCATTCTACTCTATTAAGTTTTTCTGAACGTGCATGGTTGTGTGAGTCTCTGTTAAGTAGCATGCCCCTGCTCTTTGGAGGTTGTAACCCAACGAACCTCTAGGGTGATATTCCCCGAAACAATCCTAATGGATAAAACTGAATTTTAATGGAAGAAATGAATTCAACCCAAGAAATCGATATCTTACAATGAATTCACATTTCCTCTGGAGTCTTTGCCTCCCACCAAAATAGTGTTGCTCCTTTTAGCCTTAACGAAGTGAACATGATCATTATGTCGTCCTCTTGTAGATTCTAAATTTTGCAGCATACTTCCAATTGGCAGATCCAATTTTCTAACTTATCTGAATTTACCGCACCATTGTACATGGGAAGTTAAAACTTGAATTCCAACTTGAGTAGTGGCGTTTTTCCTTTTGGTGTTTTTGAATGAGTGTGGGTGGATTTTGTGGTGGAAGTGGAGGATGAAGATGTTGATGAAGATAATGAGGATGAGGATGGTGGTTGAGGAGGTGGATTTCCACACTACCTTTCGAATTCTTCTCTTCATCCTTCTTACCATCTAAAAACCCTTCTCCATGTGGAGGATTAAAACCTTCTCCTGCTCTTTCTGTAGTGAATGCATCAAACATCATTTTGACCATTCTCTAAATGTCGTTGAAGTCTCTCTTAACATCCTCCTCTTCTGAATGTTCATGAGTCTCTCCAACACCTAACATAATGGTAAGGATTCAAGCTCAACTTATGATTCTTGTACCTTTTCAATCACCTCAACTTCTTGTGCAATTTTTACCTCTTAAATCTCAACTATTGGAGATAGAACTTGAGGTGCTTCAAGTGCAGCTCTGAGAGGAAATTTTAGTGAAGATGATGCTCTCTCTACTCTCTTCCTTATTTTCCTAATCTCAGGACTAACAACCAATAGCTTGCCTTCTCTTATCTACAACTTTAACCTTGTAAGCATCACAAAATTGCAACTATGAAAATCGTTCTTGTATAATCTCAAGCAAAGAAAGCAGATTACCTTTAGCAGCCTTGTTCTCTAATACCAACTTGATCTGAAATTATTGTTAGTTAATGATTTACTAATATCAGTTTCATATTTAACATGAAAATTCTTTTGTTTTATTCTTATACAAGGGTTTATACATGTGCTTATGATTGAAAATTCAATAAACTTAATGAGATTAAGTGCGTTTAATTAACACAAAAGCATGTAAACTAAATTTTGAATAGAAGCATATAAAGACCTAGAAAATATAGGCAACTGAGTCAAATACACATGGTTTTGATGAAGGAGTTCACCCCTCATGGGCTACATCTCCTTGGTCCAGCTTCATATCTTGGGCCTTTGTATTAGATTCAATTATGCAAAAGTGATGTTTAAAGACTCATGTTGCCTCTACAACCTGCTCCAATGGCTCCAAAGCATCAAAATCTATCAAGAATCTCTTCTTGAGCCAAAATTGGTCAAAAATTACCTTATTTATGGCAAAACCAATTTTTCATACATTTCTCCACTAAAACTAGAAGTCTGCCAGTTAAATCCACTAAAAGTGGAGCTTCTGCTACATTTGGCGTCTCCGCCAAGTTTTTCGCTAAGTTAAACTACGCATTAGAGGTGGATAAGTACGAGTTATTGGTGTTTAGTTACAGGGTTAAACGCTATGCATTGTTAATGACAATCCCCAGATTATGGAGTTAAACTTGGATTAGACCACATTAAACAAGGTTTATCCATTGATTTATTTCCACCGATGAATAGTGTAAGGCACATAGTCTTGAGTGCTTCAGACACATGGGAGGGGGTTGGTGAGCAGGGTTGGCCCCCTTCGTACCACTAATTCCGGCACTATCAATCGTTAAGTAGATGCGGGAGGCCATACATAACAAGGAACTCGTGATGGTTTGGCGGTAAGCATGGGCGCTAGACTGGGGGAGGTTGCACGATCAACCATGACCTCCGCCCTTCCTCAGCCATAAACATTTGGTAAAAATAAATTTGGTTCGGACCATAGAGTTTAACATTTTATTATTCGCGCTCCTCCAAACTTTAATTCAAACCTTGTATATAAATAATGTATGCAAATATTATATGTGCGCCCAACATTTGAATTCAACTATTGGAATAAATATTATGTGTAATCCAACCTTGCCATGGGCGATGGCATGTGGCAGCCTTTGGCTGCTCCATGTGGCCCTTCTCCATTGGCCTATTTTTTAACATAAAAATTAATAATCCACCATAGATATAAATTTTGAACTTAAGATTAGGAGTACAATTCCAATTTCCCCAAGACACATTGGCGAATTTGATTGTGACACTTGTCACATTTTCATTGGCTAAAAATTGGAGAATATTCCTTGAATATTCCTGAGGTGCTGACTGGACTTCGAAGTCATCAGTTTATCATTGTTCTGCACTTTTTTTACCTGATTGAGAAAATGAAAAAAGACCTATAACTTACTCGTACGAACTCGGATTTTGATGAAATGAGCTGCGTTGAAATCCCGATGATGAGCTCTATCTGCTCATTCTAGTTTGGAGAATTTATGAGCACTTTCATTTTTGAGCTAAATAATAAGTCTTTGATCAATAACCTTCACCATTTCTGACATGTCCCAAAAATCCTTTTTGAATATTTAATTTTTTTTTCGGGCTTGTAGGATCTCCTCCTTGATAAATGTTTACTGAATCCTTAGAAATATCTGTAGGTGAAACTTGAGGTGGAGCTTGTGCTAACTCTAGCCTCCTTCTCCTCATTCCAACTTGGGAATTTGCACCAACAAGTTTTCATTCTCTTCTCTGGAGCTTTAACCTTGTAAGAATTTTCACCCTGAAAATAGTCAAAACCTCTTTTCAAAAGCAACCCAAACTAACACCAAACCTATAGCTTTCATACCAACTGATATGAATGGAGGATGTTAGTAATTCTCAAATAATTCCCCTTTCAGATTTTAAACATGCCTGCTTCTTATGTGCATAGATTTGAGTTTAAAAACAGGTTAATTCAATGGTTTCTTTTAAGTTTATTTCAATAGTGTAATTCCATCAACAAATTGTAAAGCATGAAATCATCAAACCATTGAAAATAAATATGTATCAAACCATAAGAAAAAAGCCATTGATGAAGGAGTTCACCCCCCCTGGGCCACATGTCCTGGCCTTTCAACATGACTAGACCTCTCTTGTATTCGTTGTCAAAAGTGCATATCAGTTTCTTACCAATAACATGTGGCTATTACCCCTTCAAGGTAATGTTCTCTTGCAAATAACTTTCAAAATATCAACAACACAACATATCTCCTGCAGAGATGACATACTTTCAACACTGAGAGATAGAAAACCCCTTACATACAGACTTCAATTCCACACTAAAGAATAAAATAAACAACTTCACAAATAAATAAGTCAAATGATAGTTTAACCATGTTGGTCACAACTACTACAAAAATATTTCTGGAGGTGCGAAAACCCCTATAAGGTCTCCTTCATGCTCAACAGCTTCCATAAACTACTTCAAACATCTGGTTGATCTATACACCTTACTTTTCAAACTTACACTATGACCCTGAATATGAGCTCAAATCAGTAAACATATGTTACAAATGGATTTATAGCATCCAAAAACCCCTAAGTCCCTGTTTTGGCTCTTTAATTGGTCTTCAGGTGAAGAAGATATGGTGTCCTCTTCTAGTGGACTTGGGCATCTTTAATCTTCAAGCTAGAAAAATCCCTTCAATAAGTGCACCTCTACCTCTCAAAGTTTCTCTAATGAGTCGGGAATGCCTGAAAATGGCTACCTAGCCTCTTCATGTGCTTCATTTGGTCAAAAAATCTCCAAGTTATGACTTATTCCAATTTCTCCTAAGAAAACTTCATTAAATTTGGCAAAGTGGAGTTAACTGCAGTCAAATTGGCACTTCTGTCATTTATTCAGACTCTGCCAGCTAGTGCAGAATTAAATTTTAAGTTGATTTAATGTGCTAACTCTGCACTTATCTAAATTTTCATTAACATTTTGGATTCGTGCTAGTGATGTGATTACAGATTAATAAATCTGTGTTAACTTCACACTTCAAATTCTCTGTTGGTGGTCATAACACTGAGGCCGCATGGAGCAGGGCTAGCACCCTTTTCTTCTGCCATATCAGAGTGTATGGGTTAAATGAAAGCCAGGACCATAGCCTATTAAAACTGATGGGTGTGGTCTAGTGGTAATGTTTTCACATAGTGTGAGGGAGGTCGTGGAGTCAAGCCCCAACCTCTGCCCTACCTTCACCATAATATACTTACACCATAATGTAATCCAATAGTGGGGGCACATGGCGGCCCCAAACTGCACCACGTGTCCTCACCTGGTTGGTCCTTCAACCTCCAATAAATCATTGACACCAAACCAAAAATCGAATCCAAGCACCAACTAACACTTGTCAACTCCTCATTCAACTAAGAAAAAGTCAACCGGACCAAAATTTGACCCTGCATAGTCAACTGCCACGTCAGTAGTACAAATTGCTGACTGGGCATTTGACTGTCTCTTTTTGTTTTTTAAATTAACCTAGTTGGAAAATCCAACAGAAGTCATTTTCAGGAGCATATAGCGACCATTTTTCGTGAAATGAAGTGCACTAGATTCAAAACAGAGAGCACTACGCGGTCATTTTGGTTTTCAATGATTCTGATAACTTTTATTTTTGAGCTTAAATTTGAGCTCCTGATCATATCTCCCCACTAAAATGTTTTTTGTCTCCAAACTTTAATTCTAATATATTTAGAAATTGAATGTACAGTTCCTTCATTCTTCTACAAGTGAACCAATTGAAGTTTGAAGTGCCCTGATGACTCTTTTTCGTGCTGAACTTGAACTGAAACTTGACCAAAGGTTTCAAGTTGGTTTTTCTTCTCAAATTTTCCATTTCATTATGACCATGCATAACAACATCCTCCCAAAGAATAATTCAATGGTATTTATCTACAAAAATCCTTACTGAGGATAAAATCCAAAAGACTTTGACAATACAATCTGCACATGTCGAATACTTGTATAAATTGAGTGTTGAACACATTTGTACATACTCATACAACAATTTAAAAAAATTATTTATGACATACTCGAAGAGAAATTCATTTTACAACATGGATAAACTTGACACCCAAATTTTACATTTCAATTGACTAACAACCAAGCCAAACTAGCATAATCATGCTAAATAAAACACTGTTGCATGTAAGTGATTTATTCATGAATTATCACTTTTACAAAATATTCACTATGGGCATATGCAACTAGTGAAAATAAATACTTACAATCTTCAACTGGACAAATAGTCTGAATAGTTCTTACCCAACATGGTAACGGACCCAATGCCCATTGATATTGCAGTGAGTGCAAAATTTCCTTTGAGCTCTTCTTAGCTGACTTTCCTTTTTCTTTTATTGAGTTTTCCTCTTCTCATTATTAATATCAAGAGAAATAAATATACTATGGCTGATGACTTTTGTATTCTTTCACTCATCCAAAAAATTGTTAGAAGAAATGAAAAAAGTGCATGGAGAAATTCTCCTCAACATGTCACTCAAATCAGTAGGTTGTTTACCTTGAAGAGAATCATTTGAATAAACAGGATGAGTATACCTTTTCTTGGTGTCCTTTGCCTTATGCTTCCTAGATGATGTACTTTCATGATAAGAAGAACTTGAATCGGCTTCTTCTTGAGCTTTTTCATCTCCCTTTGGAGATACCTTCAAGTCTCTTTTGTATATGGAGAACCAAGCAAGTACTAGTTCCGGATGCAAAGTCCAACACCTTGCCTTCTCATGTCCTCTTTTGTGATAGAATGTACATGATACACAATAGTTGTCATCAAAATACCATTCTTCCGGTGCAACATAAGCCAAACCTTCATACTTAGGTCTCTCTTTTACCTCTATTGGGTTCTTAATGCCTTGTCAATTCAGAACAAGACCTAAGCCCTCTTTGTAACCCATCTTTTCCAAGAGATTGGACCCAATGCCTCTGTTGTGTCTTTCAAAGGCTGCAAAAGAATTTACGTTAAAAGA
The DNA here is from genome assembly GCA_034641835.2 of Pinus albicaulis. Lineage (NCBI taxonomy): Eukaryota > Viridiplantae > Streptophyta > Pinopsida > Pinales > Pinaceae > Pinus > Pinus albicaulis. The sequence goes on from JAXQQM020079124.1 coordinate 65,165, forward strand.
TGCATGTATATAAAGAGCATATGCATGCTCACCATCTGTCGCATCTCTTGATTGAGGCATAAAAATGGTTTCAAACTCCTTTCTGATTCTTAAGCTGTCCTCTTGGACTCTTTTTTTCTCTTATTTTAGCTCCTTAACAATAGGGGGTTATTGAACCTCATCCTCCACATCATGTGGAAAAAAGGCACAAACATGTCCATCTTCCATCTTGGAAGGACTTTCTACATTAACATTTTGCAACAAAGTTGTAGAAAAAAATTAAGTTTGTGGAGAAGATGTTGGTTTATCACCATTCTTTTTAGCTTCTTCCTATATTGGAGAACCCTCTCCTCTTGAAGATATAGAGCCTTCACCTTGCATTTTTGAGTTCTTCTCTTCATAGAGGAATGATCTTAAATTATTTTTAGTTAATGTTGTGCTAATATCAATTTTAGCTTTAACATGAAAATGCTTTGGTTTTCTTCTTATACAACGTTTTATACATGTGCTTATGATTGATAATTTAATAAACTTGTTGATATTAAGTGTATTTCATGAAAATAAATTTTGAATAGAAGCATATAAAAACATAGCAAACACAGAAAACTAATTCAAATACACATGGTTTTGATGAAGGATTTCATCCCTCCTAGGCTACATCTCCTTGGTCCAGGTTCATAGCTTGGGCCTTTATATTAGCTTCAATTATGCAAAAGTGGTCTTTACAGTCACCTTTTGCCTCTTGAACCTTGTCCAATGGCTCCAAAACATCAAAATCTACCAAGTATGGCTCTTTCTAAGCCAAAATTGGTTGAACATTGCCTCAGTTATTTCAAAACCCAATTTTCCTACATTTTCTGCACTAAAACGCAAAGTCTGCTAGTTAATTCCACTAAGAGTGGAGCTTCCGCCGCATTTGGCAGCTCCGCCAAGTTTCCCGCTAAGTTAAATTTAACATTAATGGTGGATAAGCATGAGTTAATGATGTTTAGTTAAAGGGTTAAGCACTGAGCGCTGTCAATGCTAATCCAAGGATTATGGAGTTAAACCCGGATTAGACTGCATTAAACAAGGTTTATCAATTGATTTATTTTCGTCAATGAATAATGTAAAGCCCATGTTCTTAAGCACTTTGGACAAATTGGAGGGGGAAGGCCCGTAAGGCTGGCCCCCTCCGAACCCCCAACTCTGGCACTGTCAAAAATTAAGTAAATGCGGCGACACATACATAACAAGGAACTTGTGATGGTTTGGTGGTAAACGCGAGCACTAGCATGGGAGAGGTCGCAAGGTCGACCCTGACTTCCGCCCCTCCTTGGTCATAAACATTTAGTAAATAGAACATTGGTTCAGACCATAGAGTTGAACTTTGTATTATTCGTGCTCCTCCGACCTTTAATTCAAATCTTGTATATAAATAATGTATGCAAATACTATATGTGCACCCAACATTTGAATTTGACCCTTCAAATAAATATTATGTGCCATCCAACCTTGTCATGTGGGAGGGCACGTAGCAGCTTCCAGCTACTTCATGTCGCCCTTCTCAATTGGCCTAAATGTCACCATAAAAGTTAATAATCCACCATAGATATAAATTTCAAACTGAGGATTAGGAGGAAAATCTCAATTTCCCCAAGAAACATTGGCGAATCTGATTATGACACTTGTGACAGAGTGTCATTGGTTTAAAATTGGAGAATTTTCCCTGAAGATTTCTGAGGTGCTGATGAGACTACAAAGTCATCAGTCTATCACTGTTCTGCACATTTTTTAGTAGTTTAAGAAAATGAACAACATACCATAACTTACTCATATGAACTTGTATTTTGATTAAATGAGTTGCATTGGAATCTTGGTCATGAACTCTATCCAGTCCTTTTGGTTTGGAGCATTTATGAAAACTTTGATTTTTGAGCTAAATACGAAGCCTTTGATCATTCCTCCCCACTAGAAGAATTTTTCACCCCAAAAGATACTATCAATTGTTTAGTAGGTGAGGGTACAATTCCCTCACCCTTTCACTCTCCATCCATTTGGCCTTTAAAGGATTTTATCCCTTGAGTCCCACTCTAAGGTATTCGACATTCCCTCTCCTTGAAGTTTTGATTGTTCTGACAAGTATGAGATCTTGATGAAGTTCATAATGATATTCTGGTGAGAAATCATCTATTTATGGAAGATAAACATGCTCTCCTTAATCATCAATCAAAGGAGGCTCAAACAATCTCAAATTTTCAACATTAATGATAGAATATATTTGCATATAAGGAGGAAAATCTAGCTTAAATGCATTAGTACCAATATTTTCTTGAATTTTAAATGGACCATAATAGACTGGCTTGAGATTTTTACCTTCCCCTTGCAATATTTATTTGTTTAAATATAACCAAACTTCATCCCCAACCTAGAATTTGTGATCAACATGGTGTTTATCATGCCTTGCCTTCTAGCTGCTTTGACTCCTTTCAAGTTGTTCTTGCATTATGTGATCTACCAACTAAATTTTGTCAATGAACTTCAGTCCCTTATCTCTGTAATGATGACCATATATAGCGACGTATTTCTCAAATATGAAGTCAAAAGGAGATCTTGGAAAGTACCCAGGACATGCCTCAAATAGCGATGTGTTTGTGGCAGAATGTTTTACCCTGTTGTATGCATGTTGAATGTAATGGAACTATAATCCCACAACTTGGGATGTTTGCTAGAATAGCCTCTAATAAGATGAATGAATGTCTTGTTTACTGTTATGAAACCAGCTCCAAAAATATAAGAGAAGAGAGATCAGCGCCTTAGAAATCAGCCACTTCGAGGGGGAAACCTCCAATACATTACATAAATGAACAATTCTTGGATGATTCAAATGACCAAAACCTCCCTTCTATATATAAGAGTCCATGGGGCCACAATGTAATCCTAGCCGACCTAAGAATAATAATGTAAGGGCACAATAATAACAATATGGGCATTATAGGGGTACAACAATAACAATAAGGGGTTACAATAGCAACAATAAGTGACTATACTATTAATATAGGGACCTAACATGATCCTGTCCTTCAAAAAAGTGTTTTCCTCAATGCTTGAGTAGCTTTGGGTGCTTCTGTATAGAATTGTCATCCTCCCATGTAGAATATTCAGTGGGTAAGTTCTTCCATTTGATGACATACTCTGAAATTGATCGATTTCGTAGTTGTCAAGTTCTCGTTTCCATGACTGCTTCAGGTTCCAATATGGTCTTTCCTTCCTCATAAATTTATGGAAATATTGTTTGAACTGGAAGTTTGTCCCCTATAACCTTCTTTATGAATGAAACATCGAAAACTAGATGCACTCGCGAAGAAGTAGGAAGCTCCAATTTGTATGCCATAATACGAATATTTTGCAACACCTTGTAAGGACCATAGTACTTTGGCGATAATTTATTATCCTTATTAGCTTGCTTGAGAGACATTTTTGTGTATGGTTGTAGCTGTAAAAATACCCAGTCTCGTACATCAAAACTTCTCTCACTGCAATTTTGATCTGCATGTTGTTTCATTCAATTTTGTGCCAAATTTAGGTAATCTTTTAAGAGTTGGAGAACTTCTTGTTGATGCTCGATGTGATCTTCCACTGCTTTAACCCTATAATTTTCCCTTAAATAATATGTGATGGATAGTGGATTATATCCATAAAGTGCCATAAATGGGGTCTTTTTTTCTGCAGTATGGAAGGAAGTGTTATACCACCATTCAGCGAGAAGTGACCACTTGACCCATTATGATTTATTATCAGATACAGAACAACAAAGATATCCTTCCAAAAATTTATTCACTATCTCAGTTTGACCATCGGATTGAGGATGATAAGATGAGCTATGAGCTAGTTGAGTACCCAAACAAGAAAATAATTTCGTCCAAAAAGTTCCTGTAAAAATGGGATCTCTGTCACATACAATAATCTTCAGGTTTCCATGTATCTTTTGAATTGTTTCCATAAATGCAGTAGCAACTTTACTTGCTTTAAATGGATGAGATAATGCTTAAAAGTGTGCATGATTAGTAAGTCTTTCAACTACCACCATGATGACAATATTTCCTTCGGACTTAGGTAAACCTGTGATAAAATCCATTGAAATCTTCTCCCAATGTTGAATTGGAATGGATAAAGGTTGTAGAAGACCTGGGGTCTTAACTGTCTCAAATTTATTTGGTTGGAAAACCAAAAATTCTGCCACAAACTTTTGAATATCCGATTTAAGGCCATCCCAAAAAAGTTCTTTCTTCACCTTGTGGTAAGTTTTTAAAAATCCCGAGTGTCTTACTAAAGGAGAAGTGTGCAATTCCAAAAGAATCTTTTATTTTAGTTGGGAATTCTTGCTAATATATAAGAGATCTTTGTACCATAAGGAATCATTTTTCCAACTAAATGTATCAGATGTACTAGGATCTTGCTGCAAATTTTGAATGACTTTCCACACTCCTTCGTCCTTCTTCCATTCATCCCTTATTTCAGTTATCCAATCTGGTTGGATAATAGAAATGGCACAAAGAAATGCTTCCACCTCTTCATCCTTTCTTGAGAGTGCATCTGCAACAACATTTAGCTTCCCTTTTTTGTAGATGATTTTAAAGTCATAACCCAACATCTTTGTGACCCATTTTTACTGCTCTTTTGAAGATAGTCTTTGTTCCAAAAAGTGTTTAAGACTATCATGATTAGTGTTTACCTTGAAGTGTCTTCCCATTAGGTAAGGTCACCATTTCGTTAGTTCATGTAGTATTTCCAACATTTCCTTCTGATAAATAGCCTTTTATAAATATTTTCCTTTGATTGGACGACTTTCAAAAGAAATGGGTCTTCCTTTTTGCATTAAAATAGCACCAATTCCATTTCCTAAGGCATCACATTCCACAATAAAGGTTTTTGAGAATTCTGGTGTACCTAATACTGGTGCTAGGGACATTACCTCCTTAATTTTTTCAAAGGCCTTAGTTGCTTCAGGAATCCATGAAAATGCATCTTTTTTGAATAACATTGTTGGAGGTGCTGCTATTCTCCCATAATTCTTAACAAACTTGCGATAATACCCTATTAACTCAAGAAATCTGTGCAATTGATTTATAGTTGTGAGGGCTTTCCATTCCTTAATGGATTTAATTTTGTTAGGGTCTACTTTAACACCCTCGTGAGATAAAATATGACCCAGATATTCCACCTCTTGTACTCCAAAGAAACATTTCGATGTTTTTTCATATAATTGTTTCTCCTCCAATAGTTTGAGCACCCTGTTAACATGTTTAACATGATCCTTCCAAGACCTGCTGTAGATTAGTATATCATCAAAAATTACTAGCACAAATTTTCTAAGGAAGGATTTGAAAATTGAATTCATCAAACCTTGAAATGTAGAAGGTGCATTGGTAAGGCCAAAAGGCATGACCAAAAATTCATAATGACCCTCATGAATTCGAAATGTTGTTTTCAGAATATCTTCAGTCTTCATTCTAATTTGACGATATCTTGAACGAAGGTCCAACTTAGTAAAATAAATTACTCCATGTAATTCATCCAATAATTCATCAATCACAGGAATGGGAAATATATCCTTAATAGTGATCTTATTGAGCTCCCCATAATTCAGACACATGCGCCATGGTCCATCCTTCTTGTGCACTAATACTACTGGAGCAAACAAAGAAGTTTGACTGGGTTGAATTATACTAGCCTCTAACATTTCTGCAATCATACATTCAATTTCACTCTTTTGGAAATAAAGATATCTATAAGGCCTTATATTTGGAGAAACACTTCCTGGAATCAAATTATTAGCATGATCATGATCATGAATAGGTAGGAGTCCTTTGGGAGTTTCAAAAACCTTGGAATGATTGTCCAAGGCTTTTTATAGATATGGAGAAATAGATGATTTTGATGTTGGAACTTCTAGTGCATAATTGTGAAATTACGCCTCGTTGTTCTTTCTTCAGAAGATTTTTCATGACATTAGAGCTAATTATCTTTCCTGGCTTCCCTATGATACCCCGTAATTTGATTTCCTTTCCTTCCGAAAAAAATTCAAGAAAAGTTTTTGAAAATTAAAAGTTATTGTCCCCAAAGATTGTAGCCATTGTACTCCTAGTACAACATCAACACCTCCCATTGGAATGGAAAGCATTGTAATATTAAACACATATTCCCCCATGGCTAACTTGATATTATGGCATTTCCAGAGAAATTTATAGTTCCTCCATTTGCAACCATCACTTGACATTTTGGTGTTGGGTATAGGAAAGAATTAAATTCCTTGGATACCTTACAAGAATAAAATTATGGGTATGTTGAGGCCTCAGAAATTTGTGGCAAAAACAAGGGGGATAACCACCTGGTCCAGACCTTAAGACAGATCCTTTTCCATTTGGGATAGTGGCTTCGACTGGGTATAATGGGACTAGTTTCCTAGAGATGGTTTTTGTTTGATTGTTGGGTTTCTATCAAAGGATTTGCATGACGAACCACTAAAAACTAAAACAAATTTATTCTAAAATGAAAAAATTTGAATTAATTATAATCTAATCTAACCCTGGATAATACTAATTTGAGGCAATCTAGAATGATATCTATTCAATGTATGATGATTTAGATCATAAAAGATTTAATAGAATTAATACTTTCATAAGATGATTCTCTTGAGAAATAATAATCAAAAGAAGATGTAAAATATATCGCATATATCTGATGACATATATAAAACAAACCAATTTATATTTTTATATCGTACAATAGTGCAGCTAGTATTTCAAACATAAATAATTGATTTTATATATAATTCATGAAAGTTGGATTCATCACTAATATTCAAAACAGAATTAGCATACATGATAATAGTACCAGATGTGTATTGTCCTATTCATCTGATCAGTGATAATACGCCACATTCAACTCTTCTACCAATAAGTCTTTCAAAGAATACAAAAGTGCATCAACAATGATCAACAAAATGATATATAACTGAAAAGGCCGTGTTCCATTATTTTTATCAAGGCATCCACAAAATTACTTACAGTTAAGCATTATTTGTAAATGTTCTCAATAAAATTCTAGACCCTTCTCTAAATGCATGAGAAGGGTTTAAATAGTATACTAACTACTTACAAAAATAGATTATACAAAATATCTTATGAGGTGGTTTCAAATAGCCTCCCTCATTCCTAGTATCTAATTGCTAAAAAATGAAATTATAAAAAAAAGAAAACTAATAATCATGCCCGATGATAAGTTTCTGCTAGCTCTGCTTTTCTGCTCACAAATGTCGGACATCAGTTGAGCTTGTGGAGGTTTGTTGAACTGTGTCTTCATTTGTGCAAGAAATATCGCATCCAGTAAAAGTGGTTGTATTTTCTGAATGGAATTTAGAGAACAATTCAGTGTCATGTTCTAACTGTGAGGTTTAACCAGTAGCTGCCGATATGCTTCCCAATCAGTCTTTTTCAGCTGTGCGAGTGCTTCTTCTCGGAGTTTACTTGTGTCTTTCCAGCCTTGCTCTAAATATTTGAGATCAGGAATAGATTTTTTATTTCCTTCTTTAATCAAACCAAAAGTATGCAATATGTGGTTAATCATTTTGACCATATTCTTTGATATACCTGTGGCTCTAGCTATGGTTAATTCTGTCTGTTTCACTTGTGCATCCCAGTCAGTAAAGAGGATATATTTAAAAGTCTCCTTGATCTTTGGGAGACCTGAATTTCTTCATTAATCTTTCCATAAATATAATCAGAGATTTTGGTATTGAGTTCATTGAAATAAATTCTTTGATCAATGACTATATTAATCAACTATTCACTGGTTCCCAGGTGTGGAATTATGTCTCACATTTGTACAACAAACAAGTTTTTTTGTTTTGAGAGTAAGGCATTTAATGCCAATGCTTATTTTATGAATTCCTTTATAGTAGGGATACCTTCATATTTGGTAAGATCTTCTCTCAATTGTTCAATCAATGAATCTTTTCTAGATAAGTCATTTTCATGACTTACCTTAGGCATTTCCATCTCTTGCTGTAATCTGAGGAGTTTTTGTTCCACCTTCTGATTTAAATTGTTTCTTTCTTCATCTAGCTACTGTTGTAGCTGCATGATTTTTTCATCCTTTTCTTAGACAAAAATAGATACTTTTGATGCCTTATCCATTGTTGCAGTGGTGTATGCACCTATGAATTGAGATAACCGAGTTAAATTTTCAATTGGATTTGATGGAGTATCTTTCCATACTACTTCCAGAACTTCATTTCCTAGGGTTGTTTCAATCCTTCTTCTTTTCTTATGCTTGCTTTCTACAAATTTATGAAGAGGGTTGTAGAACACATCTAGTGAGGGAATATCAATCACCTTGAGGACAATCTCATCAGTAGGATTTGCAGGAATGATTTCTATGTCTTCGAAGATTATCTCAAGAGTTTCAATGATTTTTTTTGTTGAAACTATTTGTCCCTGCAGAGTCTAAAATTATGTATTTTTCTATGAAGATGAGGCCTCTAGAGTATTTGTTAATGTGTTTCTAAATGAATTAAATATTTTATCTAATTCACATTGATTTTGTGAATCTAATTGTTTTTCTCTGATTTCTTGGCTTGCTTTAGTCGTAAAACTAGTAACCAAAACATTCTGAGGGATACATATGGGTTTTTGTTCCCTATATTCATTGAATTTTTATACTTCTTCTGGATTCAGGTTCAATTTGATGAAATTTAGGACTTCTTCAAAAGTCCCAACAGATTTTAAAGTATCTTCAAATTTTTCATCAGTGTGTATGATAGGTTTGAGTTTGACTGACAGAGTGAATTTGCTAGCAATATTTTCTGGGTCAAACTGCCTGGAGGGTAGAACGGGGAGCATCAAAAGCTCAATCTTATGAAATTATTTCAATGCATGATTGAAATTTCTGAGTGTGAATGTACCACATGAAATTGGGAAACTTAGTCATAAAGACTTATTATTGTATTTCAAAATTTTAGTGAGTCCATTACAAACAGTCTGGTAAGCGACTTCTCTTGCCATAAATTTATCTGAAACATATAAAGGAGGAATATGTGGGGGAATGGAGCTTCCAAAAATTCTGATGTATGAAAATGACTCTTTAATAAAATATCTCCCTATCATTTGAAGGTCTGAAATGGCTTCTTTACTCAACCTAGGGCTCATTCTGTCAAACATTAGTTGATGCAATGGTAGTACAACTCCATAACATAGCTTGTGGAAATGTGGTACATAATTTTGTTCCCATATCTCTTTATGATTCAAATGAATCAGGGTAGCATCTTCAAGGGTCCATTTCCATCCCATAACTAGAAATTTTGTAGAAAAACAAATGGCGTCAAAAATATACGTGCTCATGAAAAATTGGCGAACAGATTTGGAGGAGGAAGTTCTTGTTTGGTGATATTCATTAATTGCATTAACTAAATTCTTAGAAAGGATATTCACCCAATTCATTATGTGGGAATTACCACAGGATTCAATTAGGGGAAGCCAATTTATGGATAACTTGGTATTATTCGGTAGACCATATAATCTTCATAGCATTGCTACTGCAAAATTATAAGGATTTGCAAGTGACGCGATAGGATACATACCTGTTTCCTCATATTTGAACCTGTTATCTAGTTTCCTCTGACTTTGAATTGCCTTGAATGGGTCTTCGTTCTTCTTAGAGAAATTTGCAACAAACTGACTATTGTAGATGTCTTGCGGGTTAGGCAGCTTATACATAATTTTCAGATCTTCAGTTCTGAAAGAATCTAGAATCTCATTCTTGAAGGTTCTTAATTGTCTGTCATTGATTGTTGAATTTTCAAGCACACACCTAATCATGTCGGTACATGGAACAACGGTAGCCCTTGCTGCTATCCTATGGAGGAAAGAGCATGCAATATATTTGAACTCTAAATTTGAGGGTGTCACATCATTGGTAGTCGTCGCGACTTCCACTACTTCTAGTTTTTCGTCTTCAAGTATAGTGTAGATAGCTTGCCTTTTCGTAGCACCTCCATTGGTAGTATAGATAGTATCAGAGACTATAGGTGACATTTCTATTTGTTCTAGTTCTGCAACAATATGTTTGTCGTGTTTCTGAATCACTTTGCAGATGGACATATATTTGAAGAAAAATATGTATTAAAGACAGAATAAATGATGAAATGATGGAATATCTTGTTGGGTATGTGTTATATTCTTTCCACGACTAGCCCCACACACTGTACATTACGCCGGGCATAGCATGGGGGGTCACAGGGAGGGTGGAAGCCCCCCCTGTTTGGGTCCGAGGTAGTGCCCCAGAATTTTTTTTTTTGGTGTGCAGACCAACTCATTAAGTGGACCCAACCATATTTTGTGCATGATTTTGCACATGGTTTTGGGGTACGATTGTTTTCGGCCCCTGGTATTTTGTAGATCCGGTCAAGGGAACTACGGTTATGTTCTAATCCAGGGTTAATCGATTGGGGTTTATGTATGCTTCGGCATGTATATATATGTGTTGTAACACTAAAAGGAATATAATGGAAAATCAAGCTGGTCATCCTGATTTGGGATGCAGCGGAAAATCTTTGTGTTTATCTATTTTATGTTTTATGCTCTCACTATTTTTTATTTTCTGTTATAAGATTCGTGTGTAGATAATTTATGTTCAGGGTTAAAACCTACATTTGGTATCAGAGTTGCTTTGGCTTCAAGTGGACGCCTTTTTTGCTGAGGTTTTTTTGCTCGGGCCTGAGGTAGACCCGGTTCAGTGGGAGATCTGCGGGGTCAATTATTGTGGTGAAAGAAGATGGCGAGCGGCTAAAAGATAGAGATCGAGAAATTTAATGGTCAGAGTTTTGAGTTTTGGAAGCTTAAGATGGAGGATGTGATGGTGGATAAAGATTAGTGGATCGCGGTAGATCTAGTTACTAGACCAATGGCAATGTCAGATGAAGACTGGAAGAAACTGGATCGAAAGGCTAAGAGCACAATATGGTTGTGTGTCTCAGATACAGTGTTATTGAATGTATCTGGGGAAGCTATGGCAAAAAATTTGTGGGAAAAACTTGGGACTTTGTACCAATCTAAGTCTCTGCTGAATAATTTGTTCTTGCAGAAAAAGTTGTACAACCTAAAGATGAAGGATGGAGACTCGGTGACAGAGCATCTGAACACCTTCAATACTGTGGTAATTCAGTTGTCATATGTTGATATTAAAATATTAGATGAATATAAGTGCATCAGTTTGTTGTGTTCTCTAATAGACTTGTTGGACAGTCTGGTTATTGCAATAGGTAGCAATACAACTACCTTGAATTTTGATGACATTGTCTCAGCCTTGTTGTAGGAGGAAATGAGACGGAGAAATATGGAGGGCCAGAATGGAGATGCGTTATCTGTACAAGGAAGGTCCCAAAATAGAAACAAGAATAAGGTTTTGAGTGGGAGATCTAGATCTAGAGGGAGATCTAAATATCTTGGAAAGTTTGTAAAGGTATGTTGGAAATGCGGAAAGGAAGGACACTACAAAATGGACTGCAGATCTAAAGCTCCTGAGAAAGGAAATGGATCTGATGATGCTCCTTTTGCAGAGGAAAAAACCACCTCGGATGAAGGTGAGGATGTGTATTTGGCTTCTTCTTCAAATACACATGTATATCATGAGTCATGGTTGATTGAATCAGGTGCATCCTTTCACTTCACTCCCCACAGGGAGTGGTTCTGCGAGTATGAGAAACATGATGGTGGTGATGTCTTCCTAGGGGATGATAGGAAGGCCAGAATCGTCGGACGTGGAAAATTAAAGCTGAAGCTGCAAGGTGGAAGGATTAGAACACTTCCTAGTGTTCTACATATTCCTGCATTGGCAAGAAATATGATTTCTATAAGAAAGATGGATGATGCAAGTGTAAAAACAATGTTCGAGAAAGATGCCTACAAGATGGTTCGGGGAGCACTAGTATTAATGCACGGAGTTCAGACTGGAACTCTGTACAAGCTACAAGGTAGCACTGTTATTGATGGGTGTAATAGTTTTGTGGTTCCTGAAAGTGGAGCAGAAAGCCTAGCTATCTTTAGAGAAAAGACCATGCTATGGCATCAAAGGCTTGGACATATTGGAGAGAAGTGCCTTCAGATACTGCATAGAAATGGTATGGTAGAAGGTATGTCTAATTTCTCTCTGGATTTCAATTTCTGTGAAAATTGTGTATATGGGAAGCAGAATTGGGTGAGTTTTCCTTCTGTTGCTAAGAGGGCGAACAAGATATTAGTACTTGTGCACAGTGATGTGTTTGGACCTGTGTCAGTTCCATCACTAGGAAATTTTGTGTATTATGTTTCATTCATAGATGACATTTCAAGGAATACATGGATATATTTCTTGAGGAAGAAATCTGAAGTATTTGACAAATTTAAAGAATTTAAGGTTCTGCTGGAAAACCAGATAGAGAGGAATATAAAGGCACTGAGGAAAAATAATGGTGGGGAGTTCTGCAAGAAGGAATTTGAAGAGTTCTGTAAGAAGTGTGGTATAACACGACAGAAGACTACTCCATACACAACTCAACAAAGCAGAGTTGCAGAAAGAATGAATATAACCTTGATGGAAAATGCAGGAAGCATGCTCAGTGGTACCGGGTTAGGACAAGAATTCTGGGCAGAGGTAGTGGAGACTACATGTTACTTAGTTAATAGATCACCTTCATCAGCGTTGGAGGATAAGACTCCACATGAGGTATGGACTAGTAAGAAACCCTCTCTTTCACATCTAAGGGTATTTGGATGTGATGCATATGTACATGTTCCAAAGGAGAAAAGGACCAAGTTGGATAGTAAATCTGAAAGGTGCATCTTTATTGGGTATAAGGATGGTTTAAAGGGTTACAAGCTTTGGAACCCAGAAACAAGGAAGGTTGTGTACAACCGAGATGTGGTGTTTAGAGAGGTGAAAGATGTTTTTAAACATGAAATCATACCAAACGAACCTGAGAAGATAGAGTTTGAGCTAAAGGAGGATGAATCAGACTCTACAATAGAAGAAGACTCAGAAGAGGAAGAGCCACAAAGTCCAGCTGTGAGAAGATCAGTTCAGGAAAGAAGGAAACCAGAAAGGTATAGTCCATCTACTTTCTGTTCATGTTTCTCCTTAACTATAACTGATAATGATCCCACTGTCAGGGAGGCAGTAGATTCAGAGGATGGAAAACTCTAGAAGGAGGCCATGATTAATGAAATGGCATCCTTGCACAAAAATGAGGCATGGGATCTGGTGGAGTTACCGGCTAGAAGGAAGCCTATCGGGAGAAAATGGGTGTTTAAGAAGAAGATGAATGTAGAAGGCAAGGTGGAGAAAGAAAAAGCTCGGTTGGTAGCAAAAGGTTATTCCCAGGTGTCAGGAATTGATTTTGGTGATACTTTTTCTCTTGTTGCCAAATTTACTTCTATTAGATTAATTTTATTTGTTGTTGCTGCATTTGATTTTGAGATAGAACAGATGGATTTGAAGATAACATTTCTTCACGGGGATCTAGAAGAGGAGATATACATGAAGCAACCTGAAGGCTTTATGGTGAAGGGTAAGAAAGAAATGGTATGCAGGTTGAAGAAGTCTCTGTATGGGTTAAAACAGTCACCAAGGATGTGGTATCAGAAATTTGATACCTATATACAGGGACTTGGCTTCACCAAAAGCAAGGAGGATCACTTTGTTTATTTTAAATTAATTGGTGACCATGTTATTTATTTGGTCTTGTATGTGGATGATATGTTGTTGATTGGAAATGACAAAGAATTATCCAAGATTTGAAGACCCAATTGTTCTCCAAAGTCGACATTAAGGGTATTGGTGCTGCAAACTATATTTTGGGCATGGACATTAAGAGAGATCAGGCAAAGAGGAAGCTCTGGTTAAACCAAAGGAAGTATGTTGAGACTATATTGCAGAGGTTCAATATGCAGGATAGTAAATCGGTGAATGTTCCTATTCCTGTAGGTGTAAACTTGTCTGCTGAATAGTGTCCAAAGACACAAGAAGAAGAGGAGGATATGTCCCATGTTCCATATGCAAGTGCAGTGGGTATACTGATGTATGCAATGGTCTGTACTAGACTAGACATTGCACATGTAGTGGGAGTATTGAGCAAGTTTATGTCAAACCCAGGGAAGGATCATTGGACAACAGTGAAGCGGGTTTTCAAATATTTACGTGGCACTAGTGATTATGGCTTGTGCTACTAGGGAAGACTAGGATTGGAAAGAATGTTGGACATTCATGGTTTTTTTGATGCAGACTAGGCTGGAGATTTGGAACAAAGAAGATCTACAAGTGGGTATGTGTTTAGCCAATTTGGAGGTGCAGTTAGTTGGATGAGTAAAAGACAGTCTATACTGGCGCTTTCAACTACAGAGGGAGAATACATAGAAGCCACTCATGCAAGAAAGGAAGCAGTTTGGTTGCAGAGATTGTGTTCAAGTATGGGGTTGGTACAGCAAGCTATAAGGATAGACTGTGATAGCCAAAGTGAATTTTTCTTGGCTAAGAACCCTACTTATCATTCAAAGACAAAGCACATTGATGTTTAATATCACTTTGCTAGAGATATGGTTGAGGCTAAGAGGGTGTTGCTGGTAAAGGTGGACACTTTGAAGAATGTTACAGATGCATTGACGAAGTCTGTGAGCACTCAGAAGTTCCCTGGGTGTAGAGGAATAGTCGGTGTTGAAGAATTGGCCCAATGACTAAGCTCTCCTATGGCTCCCTGTGGAAAGAAAACAAAAAGTGGGAGAATGTTGGGTATGTGTTATATTCTTTCCATGACTAGCCCCACGCACTGTACGTTGCATGGGGCACAGCATGGGGGTCACAGGGGGGATGGCATTGTCCCGGCAAAAAACAATTTGGTGTGCAGACCCACTCATAGGCGGACCCACCCATGTTTTGTGCATGATTTTGCACATGGTTTTGGGGTATGATGGTTTTCGACCCCTGGTATTTTGTAGATCCAGTCAAGGGAACTACGGTTATGTTCTAATCCAGGGTTAATGGATTGGGGTTTATGTATGCTTCAGCATGTACATATATGTGTTGTAACACTAAAAGGAATATATTGAAAAATCAAGCTAGTCATCCCGATTTGGGATCCAGGGGAAAATCTCTGTGTTTATCTGTTTTATGTTTTATGCTCTCGCTATTGTTTATTTTCTGTTATAAGATTCGTGTGTAGATAATTTTTGTTCAGGGTTAAAACCTACAGATCTATTGAAATGATCTATTTTGAAATAAAAAATCTAGGAAACAACTATATCATTAATTAATCATAACAAATCAATAATCGTTTGCATTGGGATGATAAAACATAATTAATATTTCCTGACATGATTTATTTTCGCGTAAAACCTTTATTCAAACCTGTCAAATCCATGGCATCGCACCCTCTAAATCTATCTTTATGAAGTTTACTTCCTTTTGTTTATGCGATATGTGATTTCGTGATATCGCAAAATCGCAAAATCGCAAAATTCGCAGTATCGCAAAATCGGAATATCGGAACTTTGGTAAGATTTGCTTAAACTTTTACAACATAAATCCACGATATGCGATTTATAATGTCGCTTTCAAAACTTCACATTGGCGATTGCAAAATCGGGATTGCGCTATTTTATTGTTTTAACTTCTAATAAGAAAATATTTGTGCAGAATGCGATTTGCGATAAGGATGTTTTATTAATTGATTTTTTGTTTTTTTATGTTTATTATTTAAATAAAAGTGATGATATTTTTTGGAGTTTGATTTTTATCAAAAGAAAAAAATATATTTTTAAGAAGGGTCCCTATTTCTATTTATCAAAGGTCTAGATTATTTTGAAAATAAAAATTGGGGGTGTTGTTGCATAGCACAACAATTGGTGATTCACCTGGGAGAACCAGATATCTATGATTGGTTTATTTTGATATTTCTAAACTTTAAAAACATGAAAAAGATATAAGAATAAAAATAATATGATTCATGAATTAAACATCATTTTTTTAAAATATAATCTATTTATCTATCTCATTTATTCTTAATTAACTCCTTCAGTGATAATACATAGGTAATTGTATCAGTCAGTACTTAAATTTAAAAATATAAAGTAGGTATTCTCTAAAATTGGTTTCATAGATTTCTACTCATTTATCACAGATAGAGCCACTATTTCTAGCAGGTATTTATATCCTCGACAGGGTTATCTTTTAACCAATAATGATTCATGGTCCGATATGAGTTTGATTTCCTATTTCAAAATATAATTATGGCATATCATTGAATTTATTTTTCTTGACACATTTTCAAAATCATTGTCCAAGTTTGGTGGCCTGATAGTGGCAATGTCATTCACTGATAGTAATTTAGTTTGAACAAGCTGGCTCGTGATGAGACCCCTTGTCTATTGATTTTTTATAATCATTTAGCTGTTATCCTATTATAGTATGCAGTATTGGTAATATCAATCTAGATTGTTTCTCTATGATCATGATAAACAAGCTCGTGATGAGACTTATTTTTGTTTCGAATTTGTTCATTGTATATTTTTATTTTATCTTTTTTAATTATACTTTGAAAAAAAATATTTTATTTGATGGGATGCATCATTAGCTCATTTAAGAATTATGGATGATATTTATAGAGTTGGTAGATACCATTTTATAGAGAATCCTTGCTAAGTTAAAAAATTCCTTTTTTGACTGATACATAGCAACTATATTTTATAATATCTAGAGTCTTTTCGGAAAGTAAATGCCTTCAGTAAATTTCAATTTATTTCAAAAAAAATAAAGTTTATTCAATTATCATAGTTATAATAATCTTTTTACTTTACTTATTTATAGAAGCGAAAGATCAAAATAATTTATCAGAAATTTTTGAAAATTTGAATCAACCAAAAACGATGCTATTTTCAACTTTTATTTTCCTAAAGAAAAATAAAATTTAAAAAGCTTGATTTCCTAAGAGAAATATTTTTTAAAAATTTGACCATTCACAGGAAAGGAATATTTCTTACCTAATAAATCTTGTAACAAAAAGGTGAATAAACCTATTTTTTCTATGATTTGAAATGGACCAAGCCATAATCTTTAGAATTTGGTATTCTTACCTTTTTCCTCATGTGCCTTATCCCATTTCAAAACAAGGTCTCCAATCTCAAATTTTTTTGAACTAGTGGATGCTGTGTCAAACGAGGCTTTCACTATTTGTTGATGATGAGCATGTATAGCTTTAGATTTTTCTGTCTATTCTTCCGTTTCAAAATTTTGATCTTTTCTAAGCTGAAGGGAAGATGAAGGATTTTCACCAATAAACTGCACTAAATAAAATTCTGGTATTGTTATATTTGTGGGTAAAACTACTTCTTTCCCATAAACTAACACAAATGGAGAAGTACCTATTGAGCCTTTCTGGGTGATTCTATCAGCCCAAAGAGAAAATAATAGTGCTTTGTGCCAATTTTTATTATTTTGTTCTATATTTCATTTGATGATTGTGATAAGCTTTTTATTTGTAGATTCAACTAATCTATTACCTTGTGGATAATATTTAGCTGAGTATTTTAATTTAAAACCATTTTTCAAAGAAAATTCTGTCATGGCATTTATGGAAAAGTAAGATGCATTATCAAATATCAGAGCCGATGGGAGACCAAACCTAGTGATTATGAACTAATAAATAAAATTTGTAATACTTTGTGTATTAACCACATTTAATGGGATATATTCTACCCATTTTGTGAAATAATCAGTTGCAGTTATAATATACTTGTGTTGTTTTGAAGAGCTAGGAGTTATTTCACCTATGATATCTAACCCCCATTGTTCAAATGGTTGTTGGATATCTACTAGTTGTAGTGGAAATGCTGCTTTCCTTTCTCTTCCCACTACAGTTTGACATACTTTAAATTTTCTCACATATTCATGTGTATCTTTAAACAGAGTTGGCCAATAGTAACCAGCATGTAGTATTTTATGAGCTGTGGTGTTTCCTCCGAAATGACCTCCAGCTGGTCCATCATATAATTCCTGCATCACTTTTTCAGCTTCAGTTTTTTCTAAACAACTCAATAATATAGAATCATAATTCTCGCTAAATAACACATCATCTATGAGTTGACATTGATTTTCTTTAAGCCTCATAGCACGCTTTGCTGTATAATTGAGATATAATGGAGCATATCCATTTTTCAAGAAAATTTTCAGATCAACATATTGTGACTGAGAATCATTTAGGATTACCTCCGACAGTTGTATTTCATTTGATTGATCTTCATCTGTTGGTAAATGAGAGGCTCCAGTTAACATCCTGCAAAGACCTTGTCCTTTAACAATTTTAGAAGGATGTATCTCTACATCATATTCTTGAAGTGCAGTAACCCAATTTTCTCTCTTCTCTCCTACTTATCGTTGGATTAATAATTGCCTTACTACTGAGTAACGTACTGTTATTTTAGTATGTGATTTTAGGAGAAAATGTATGAAATGTTTCAAACCTTTAAATACAACATAATCTTGTTTTTCCATGGCTGAATAATTTAACTCAACACCTTGAAGGTTAGAACTAAAAAACGCAATCAACGCTTCAATGTTTTGATCATTTAACTGTGTCAAAATTGCTACGTATGATGTATCAGAAGAAAATGTATATAATACAAATGGCTTAAGAAAATTAGGAGTTTTTAAAGAAGGAGCTTCAATGATGGCCTTCTTAATCAACTCAAAAGAATTTCTCTCTTCTTTTCCCCATTTAAAAATTGATTTTTTCTTGATCATTGATTGTAGGGGTAAGATGATTTGGGAAAAATTTGGAACAAACCTTTTTACAAAATTAATTTGTCCTAAAAATGATTGCATCATTTTTTTATTATGTGCTAAAGGGATGTTTTAAATTTCCTAAATACTATCGGGGTCAATATGGATTACTTTTTTAGAGACAATGAACCCTAATAATTTACCTTCTGATAAGGCGAAATAACATTTTTTAGGATTCAAGGAAATTCTGAATTTTCTAAATCATTCAAAAATATGTTTTATGTGATTAACATGATTTCTTCTATGCTTAAAGTAAACAGTAATGTCATCTAAGTATATAAAAACTAAGCTATTGATTAATCCTCTGAAATTTATATCCATAGCACGTTGAAATGTAGCACCAGCATTAATCAACCCAAAAATCAGTTTTTGGTATGTATATGTTCCCCACTTTGCTATGAATGTTGTATTTAGTCCATCATCAGGATGTACCATGATCTGATTGTATCCTGAAAATCTGTCGAGAAAAGACATCAATTCAGATCCCGCAACTAACTGTAATATTTGTTCCATGGTGGGTAAGGGGAAATTATCTTTCCAGCAAGCTTTATTCAAATTTTGAAAGTCTATGCAAATCCTAATGTCTCCATTATTATTTCTAACTGGGACCATGTTTGACACCCATTTCAAACATCTAGCAGGAAAAATGACTTTGGCTTTGAGCATTTTATTTAATTCAAATTTAATTTTACTTTGTAATTTTGGATGGACCTTTCTAAGTTTTTGCTGAACGGGCTTATCATCTAAGATCATAGGTATGGTATGCTGAATTATGGAAGTATCATATGTCTTAAGATCTTAATAATCCCATGCAAAGGTATCTTTATATGTTTTCAACAATTTAATAAATCACATCCTTTCTTCAGGTTTTAAACCAAGACCTAAGTTAATGTTTTGGGGTTTTTCTGGTGTACCAAGATTACTCAATTCAAATTTTAAAGTAGAACTTTGAGTTTTTGAACTAATCATCTTCTTAAACTATCCTTCAAATCATAGAGATCTTTCATTTTGACTACAGATTTGGGAATTGCATTAGTATTTGTTTTATCTTCAATCTGTAAATCATGTTCATGTTCATCTACGATTTGACCTTCATAAGCCCTTTCTGATGTAAGAAAGTCTACTATATCTGCATCATTGTTAAATACTCTCCAATTTTTTACATTGTCAAGAATGGAAGGCCTAAAAATTAACTCAATTTAAATCTATCTGGGCTAAATTCTTCTGATGGTATAAGCTTAGATGCTACATTAGCAAGTAAATCAACACTTGCATTTTCTAATCTAGGAACTGTGGAGATATTAAATGCAGTAAAAGGGGAAGTAAGACTCTGAGCTAAAGTTTGATAATGTTTCAAATGTCTAGAAATATAATGAATTGTATTTCTGAGTTGTCTCTTAATTATTTTAGAATCTCCATATACTTGAAAAAATTTAACATTCAATCCAATAGATTTATACAGACCTTGTATCAATGCTTCATATTCAAGGGTATTATTTGTGCATTGAAATTCAAGTATGAAAGCTAGCATTATTTTCTCTCCTTGTGGATTGATTAAAACACAACCTACTCCTGCACCATCTTCTGATTTTAAACCATCAAAGTATAGAATCCAAAATAAATATTGTTTTGGAATTTGATTGCTAAGATTAACACATCTAGAAGTAGCGGTTTGATAAAAGTTTTCAATTTGAGAAATAGTATTTTTTGTTAAAAAATGTGAAATATGGGCATTGAATGATCCAAGAAATGATTCAGCTGAATAATTTCCAAGAATATTATTGGTCAGAGCTACAGGTTCATTTTCTTCTTCTAATTCAGTGACTATATGTTTCATAAATTTTTCGCGTTCAATTCTGATTTGATTTGGTTTTCCATTGTATGGTAACCACATGTGTGACCAATCGGTAGAAAAATATCGATATAACTTTTCAGACCAATCCCTGCTTAAAATAAGACCATAAAATTCAGGGATGTCTGTGGCCAAAATATTAATTAGTTGCAGTACCTTTCGATTGGATGATAACCTAATAGATACTGACATCATTTCTTTAATAAATTTGACTGATGTTCTATCTAATTGAACTATATGTACAACAAAATTTTTAGGAGTGGTATTCAATTTTGTACACACTGTTCTTCGTATAATGTTTGAAGAAGCTCCTGAATCAATAAGACAATTATGAACATTTTTGTTGAAAATCTCATAAGTCAAAAATAAAGGAGGATTTTGAGAAATATATCTATCACTAATTGAAACAAGATCATTGGGATTTACTTTGTTTGGATATGACAGACGTTTTCCCATATCTTTAGAAGCTTGAGCTATAACTGGTGGTTGTATGGGATCTACAAGGACTGCCTTGAGTTCTCTAAGAAACATTTTCTAGCTGTTGTTTGAGTTTGGTAATTTCATGTAATGAAATATTTTCTTTAGTCTTTTTCATATATTCAACTATATTATATTCCACTGTATCTGAAACTATCAAAGTTTTGGAAGTTGTAATAGGATTAGATGAAATAGGATCTATGTGAACAGTTTTAGATTTTTTGGCTATCTTTTTCTCCTTTGTGGGGAGAGATTTCTGTTTCTGATTTGGTATTGTTGAATCAGAGGAAGGTTTACTTCTTGTATACACAGACGTAGCTTCTCTTTCTTCTTCTATGGTGATAATTAAATCCCATAAACCATTCAATTCAAATTCTTCCTCAGACTCTGGTTCTTGTTTATATGGTGAGGGATCTTCAGTGTCTTGATCAGATTCAGCATTCAAAATCACAATTGGAGGCTGAGATGTTGAAGAAGGGTTTTTCTTAAATGGACAAAATGATTTCTTAGGAGCTGATGTTTCGACAACATTTTTCTTTATTTTAATCATGTCATTTGATATATTATTTAATACTTTTTGAAGACCTTCAAGATCGAATGGATATTTCGAGACTTCTTTTTTAGAATCTTGAATAAATGTCACTTTCTTTGATTTCCTGTCGTTTATTTCTGATTGTTTTTCTAACGCTAAAATTCTTTTCTCTACAGCGATAGCTTATTTCATGTTTTCTAAAAGGGTAGATTTACTAGTTCTATCTAAAAAAATAGCTATATTAGAAGGCAAAGAAGAAATATACCACTCTATTTGTACATCAACAACAGGTTATGAAGCGGTTGGAATTTTTTTTAATAAATTGTTAAATATGGAGTTAAAATCTTTGATCCTTTCACTTGAATTTGTCTTTAGATTAGAAAGAGCATTGATTAAAGATGCAATAGTTCTATCACATCCAAATTTTGCAAGAAAAAATTGCTCAAAAAGTTTCCCAATCAACAATAAATCCTGTTGGAAGTTAAAAGTACTAGGATCCTACAGATCCTTGTAAAGTATAAGGAAACAATCTCACTACAATATCTTCATGAGAAACTCTATTTAGATTCATGGAAAACTTAAAATTATTGATATGTTCTTCAGTAGGAATACCATCATCTAGATTATACTTAGGTATCCATTTTTCTGGATGATTTGGAAGAGGATTTGGATTTGCCATCAATACAACACCAGGATTCGTCCAAGGTCGATTGGCCATAATTGGATTTGAAGTTTTTGAATATACAAAATTAGATCCACAAGTAGGGGGAATGGATGAAGAACTTCCAACTGGAACAGTACTACTTGTAATAGCACTGATTGTTTA
This sequence comes from Pinus albicaulis, assembly GCA_034641835.2. NCBI lineage: Eukaryota > Viridiplantae > Streptophyta > Pinopsida > Pinales > Pinaceae > Pinus > Pinus albicaulis. The sequence goes on from JAXQQM020079124.1 coordinate 87,674, forward strand.
AGTAGAAGAAATGGAAGAATAAGAAAATGTAGATTGAGTAAAAAGATGTGAAGAAGTAACTGAAGGAAAATTTTATGTGACTTCACTTGTATCTGACTTAGATCTGGATATAGAAAAAAATTTTGCGAAATGATTCAATCGGAAATTCAAAAGGTGGAATTCCAAGTTTCACACTTTTCATCTAGTTAATATACCAGTTTCTCTAAATAGAGAAGTAACACTTTCTTGAGAAGCTTCTAGGTTAACAGGATTTTTAGCAGAAATAGATATTATTTCTAATTTCTGAATTAAAGACTAAACTTCGGGAGACTCGGGAGTGAATTCTGAAGTAGATGACTGTCAAGGTACTTCAGGAGATGATGGAACGTTTCTACTATTTTTGATTTCTGAGTTGGTGATCTAGAATGTGACCGGGAAGTTGTAGAATTATTTTGGGGAGATTGACTCTTATGAGGGCTTCTAGTTTGGGGTTTTTATTTATATGCCATTCACAGTCAGGCCCTCCTTCAAGCGCCAAAAATTTTGAGGCCTCAGAAATCTGAGGCAACAACAAGGGGGATAACCACTCAGTACAGACCTTAGGATAGTTCTTTTTCCATTTGGGATAGTGGCTCCGAATGGGCATAATGGGACCAGTTTCCCAGAGTTAGGTTTTTGTTTGATTGTTGGGATTCTCTCAAAGGATTTGCATGATGAAACAATAAAAACTAAAACAAATTTATTCTAAAATGAAAAACTTTTAATTAATTCTAATCTAATATAACCCGGGATAATACTAATTCGATGTGATCTAGAATGATATCTATTCAACCTATGATGATTTAGATCATCACAGATTTAATATAATTAATACTTTTGTAAGATGATTCTCTTTAGAAATAATTAATCAAAATAAGATGTAAAATATATTGCATATATCTGATGACCATATATAAAAAAAACCAATTTATATTTTTATATCATATAATAGTGCAACTGAAATTTCAAATAGAAATAATTGATTTCATATATAATTCATGAAAGCTAGATTCATCACTTATATTCAAAACAAAATTAGCATACATGATAATAGTACCAGATGTGTACTGTCCTATTCATCTGATCAATGATAATAGGCCACATTAAACTCTTCTACTAATAATTCTTTCAAATAATAAAAAAGTGCATCAACAATGATCAACAAAATTATATATAACTGAAAAGGTGGTGTTCCATTATTTTATCAAGGCATCCACAAACTTACTTACAGTTAAGCATTATTTGTAAATGTTCTCAATGAAACTCTAGACCCTTCTCTAAATGCATGAGAAGGGTTTAAATACTATACTAAATACTTACAAAAATAGATTATACAAAATATCTTATGAGGTGGTTTCAAACAGCCTCCCTCATCCTGGTATCTAATTGCTAAATATTGAAATTATAAAAACAAACTAACTAATAATCATGCTCGATGATAAGTTACTACCAGCTCTGCTTTTCTGCTCACAAATGTCGGACATCGGTTGAACTTCTGGAGGTTTTCTGAACTATGTGTTCATTTGTGCAGAAAATATAACACCCAGTAAAAGTGGTTGTATTTTCTGAATGGAATTCAGTGAACAATTCAATGTCATGATCTGACTGTGAGGTTTAACCAGTAGTTGCTAGTATGCTTCCCGATCAGTTTTTTTCAGTTGTGTGAGTACTTCTTCTCAGAGTTGACCTGTGTCTTTCCAAATTTGCTCTAAATCTTTGAGATCAAGAATATATTTGTGATTTCCTTCTTTAATCAGACCAAAATTATGCAATATGAGGTTAATCATTTTGACCATATTCTTTGATATACCTACTGCTCTAGCTATGGCCAATTATGTTTGTTTCACTTGTGCATCCGAGTCAGTAAAGAGGATATCTTTAAAAGTCTCCTTGATCTTTGGGAGACCTGAATTTCTTCCTTCTTCTGAATCTTTCCATTCAATATAATTAGAGATTTTGGTATTGAGTTCATTGAACTCAATTCTTTGATGAATGACTGTATTAGTCAACTGTTCACTAGTTTCCAGGTGTGGAATTATGTCTGACATTTGTACAACAAACAGGTTTTGTTGTTTTCAGAGTAAGGCATTTAATGCCAATTCTTCTTTTATGAATTCCTCTACAATAGGAATACCTTCATATTTGGTAAGATCTTCTCTCAATTGTTCAATCAGTGACTTTTTGCTAGATAAGTCATTTTCATTACTTATCTTAAGCATTTCCATCTCTTACTGTAATCTGAGGATTTGTTGTTCCACCTTCTGATTTAAATTGTTTCTCTCTTCATCTAGCTATTGCTATAGCTGCATGATTTTGTCATCCTTTTCTTGGACGAAAATAGATACTTTTGTTACCTTATCCATTGTTGCAGTGGTGTATGCACCCACGGATTGAGATAACTGAGTTAAATTTTCAATTGGATTTTATGGAGTATCTTTCCATACTACTTCCATAGCTTCATTTCCTGGGGGTGTTTCAATCCTTCTTCTTTTCCACTGCTTCCTTACTAAATCTTTATGAAGAGGGCTGTAGAACACATCTAGTGGGGGAATAATATTCACCTTGAGGAAAATCTCATCAGTAGGATTTGCAGGAATGATTTCTGTGTCTTGGGATATTATTTCAGGAGTTTCAATGATTTCTTTTGTTGAAACTATTTGTCCTTGTGGAGTCTGAAATTATGTATTTTTCTATCGAGATGATGGCTCTGGAGTATTTGTTAATGTGTTGCTGAATGAAGTCTAGATTTTATCTAAATCACTTTGATTTTCTGAATCTGATTGTTCTGCTCTGATTTCTTGTCTTGCTTCAGTCGTATAACTGGTAACCAAAACATTCTAAGGGATACATCTGAGTCTTTGTTCTCTGTATTCATTGAACTTCTTTATTTCTTTTGGATTTAGGTTCAATTTGACAAAATTTAGGACTTCTTCAAAAGTCCCAACAGATTGTAAAATATCTTCAAATCTGTCATCGGTGTGTATGATAGGTTTGAGTTTGACTGAAAAATTGAATTTGTTAGCAATCTTTTATGGGTCGAACTGCCTAGAGGGTAGAACGGGGAGCTTCAAAAGCTCAATGTTCTGACATTATTTCAATTCATGATTGAAATTGCTGAGTGTGAATATACCACATGAAATTGGGAAACTTGGCCATAAAGACTTCTTACTTTCTTTCAAAAATTTAGTGACTCCATTACCAACACTTTGGTAAGCGACTTCTCTTGCCATCAATTTATATAAAACATATAAAGGAAGAACATGCAGGGGATCGAAGCTTCCAAAAATTTTGATGTATTAAAATGGCTCTTCAATAAAATATCTCCCTATCATTTGAAGGTCTGAAATGGCTTCTTTAGTGAACCTAGGGCTCATTCTATCAAACGTTAGTTGATGCAATGGTAGTACAACTCCATAACATATCTTGTGGAAATGTGGTACATAATTATGTTCCAATATCTCTTTATGATTCAAATGAATTGGGGTAGGATCTTTAGGGGTCCATTTCCATCCCATAACTAGAAAGTCGGTAGAAAAATAGATGGAGTCAAAAATATACGCAGTCATGAAAAATTTGGGAACATATTTGGAGGAGGAAGTTCTTGTTTGGCGATATTCATTAATTGCCTTAGCTAAATTCTGAGAAAGGATAGTCACCCAATTCATTATGTGGGAATTACCATAGGAGTCAATTAGGGGAAGCCAATTTATGGATAACTTGGTATTATCAAGTAGACCATATAATCTTCATAGCATTACTGCTGCAAAATTATAAGGATTTTCAAGTGACACAATAGGATACATACATGTTTTCTCATATTTGAACTTTTTATCTAGTTTCATCCAACCTTGAATTGGCTTGAACGGGTCTTCATTCTTCTTAGCCAACTTCGCAACAAACTGACTGTTGTAGACGTCTTGCAGGTCAAACAGCTTATACATAATTTTCAGATCTTAAGTTCTGAAAAAACCTATAATATCATTCTTGAAGGTTCTTAATTTTTTGTCTTTGATTATTAAATTTTCGGGCACCCACCTAATCATGTCGGTATATGGAAGAATAGTAGCCCTTGCTGCTATCTTATGGAAGAAAGAGCATGCAACATCTTTGAACTGTAAATTTGAGGGTGTCGCATCATCGGCAGTTGTCGTGACTTCCACTACTTCTAGTTCTTCGTCTTCAAGTATAGTGTAGATAGCTTGCCATTTCGTAGCACCTCCATCGGTAGTAGAGACAGTATCAGAGACTATAGGCGACATTTATGTTTGTCATGTTTCTGAATCACTTTGCAGATGGGAATTTCTTTGAATAAAAATCCCTATTAAAGATAGAATAAATGATCAAATCATGGAAGATCTATTGAAATGATGTATATTGAAAGAAAAAATTCGGGAAATAGCTATATCATTAATTAATCATAAGGAATTAATCATTGTTTGCATTGGGAGGATAAAACACAATTAATATTTCCTCACATGATTTATTTTCACGTAAAACATTTATTCAAACCTGTCAAATCCATCACATCACACCCTTTGAATCTGTATTTATGAAGTGTACTATATTTTGTTTATGCGATATGCGATTTTGCGATATCGCAAAATCGCAAAATCGCAGAAGTCGCAATATCACAAAATTGCAATATCAGAACATTGGTAAGATTTTCTTAAAGTTTTACAACGTAAATCTGCGATATGAAATTTATAATGTCGCTTGCAAAACTTCACATTGGCAATCAAAAAATTGGTATTTCGCTATTTTATTGTTTTAACTTCTAATAAGAAAAGATTTGTGTAGAATGCGATTTCCGATAAGGATGTTTTATTAATTGCTTTTTTGTTTTTTTATGTTTATTATTTAAATAAAAGTGATAATATTTTTTGGAGTTTTATTTTTACCAAAAGAAGAAAAATACATTTTTAGGAAGGGTCCATATTTCTATTTATCAAAGGACTAGATTATTTTGAAAATAAAAATGGGGGGTGTTGTTGCATAGCACAACAAGGTACTACTCGAATCAATCAACACTATTACCTTTTTTCTTCTTGATATATTCTTCTATCTTGAGAGTTTTAGGAGTGGTAATTCCTGCCAATGCATTACACGATATGGTCAGACTCATTTCTTATTCTTCTAGGGTTGCTTCCTGGTATATATTCTCTTCTTTTGAAGTTTGTTGTTCATTTTCTTCTTCCTCTTCACAATCCATGTAAAATAATTTCTTCTCAGCACACTTATGACCTTTAGTGTATTATCTATCACAACTATAGAAAAACCCTTTTTCTCTTTTTTCTTCCAATTTTTGTGGTGTCAAACTTGCATGTTGTCGAAGTCTAGTAGTAGAAACACTTCCATATTTATAGATGTGATTGGTAGGCTTCCTTGTCACCATAATTTTAAATTCAATTTTTCTTGCCAACTTGAATGAATTCTCTAATGAATCAAGTTCCAAAACACGAAATTGATGTTGTATGTTATCCTTTAAAGTCCCTAAGAAGACATCAATCCTATGTTCCTCTGGAATATCAGTTACCCTTATATTCCATTTTTGGATGTCCTCAATGTGCTCCCCTACTGAACCCTTTTGTTTGAGATTTATCAATTGGCTAAAGAAGTTGTTACTCTTTGTATCCTCATAATGTGCTATCATTTCCTCCATAAAAATTGACCACGTGACAATTTTTTTATGAGAGAAAAGACATCGATACCATACAAATGTATTTTGTTCTAAATGTAAAGTTTTGATGCATACCTTTTGTGCGTTTTGCACATTATTGAAATCAAAATATTGCTCCATTTGTAGTATCCATGTTACGGGATCCTTTCCATAAAACTTCCTCATATCCATCCTTGGAATATGGTGGTTCTTCCATCCAACATTAGGGTTTATGAAATAACGATTAACATTTATTTTGTTCTCATCATGAGTTTCTCTACCATATTTTTTCCATTAGGAAACATTTCTTCTATCAACTTTGTAAAACCTTCCATGTCTGCTTTTAGATCATTCTTCATGTTTTCCATGTTGTATTTCATTTTTTCTTCCATGTCATCCATCTTAGCTTCCATGCCAACTTCCATGCCATCCATCTTAGCTTCCACACCTTTCTTCAAAACATCCATATTATTCTTCAAACCATCCATCTTCCCTTCCATGCCTTTCTTCACAACTTCCATTTCATTTTTTGTTTCTCTTTGCGAGAGCGAAATTTGGTGCACTTGCTCTTGTAATTTTGATAGATCATGTTGCAATTCGTCATCTTCATGAGTCATAGTAGAGTACTTTGAGGGCTTAATGGGTGTTGAATTCTTTTTAGGAGGAATTTTAGAACCCAATACTGATATCTATGCTCAAGAGGCCTTTGGAATCACTTAAAATTGATTTTTCAAACAAGACTTATGCAATTTGAAAAACAAAATACACACCTTTTTCTTGACTTTGAGGAGCTTGATATTGAAAATGACATATCTATGTGATTTCAGTTCTTCGATATATGAAATTCTACCCTGGAGTATCCCTCTAAATCTTCTTTCTAATGCACAGGTCTGACCTGATTTGGATTCTTGAAGACAAAGTTATGCCCAATGTCCTACGATGACCTAATTATGTATTGGTTCAGTAGAGAAAACTTGTACCACTTGCCACGTGTCATTTTTTCCTCCTTCAGCTCTGAGATTGATATAGAAGAAACTACAATCCATGCGCTTGTGGCTACTTTTTACAGAATTCCAATTAAATTCTTAGAGAGAGCGTTATGACAATTTTCCCATGGTCACCTCTTTGAGATGAAATTCAAGAGCCTGAAAAATCTCTAACTTCCACAGACCATATCTCCAAAAATATTGCGAATAAAACTCTAAATTTTTCCATGACATTCCTCAGGATTGTGGCTTAGCGCTGCAAAAATTTCAACTTTTGAACCTTCGTATAGAAAACATTATAGCGAAAATTCCACGATGACCTGTTAGGTTAAATTCAGGAGCTTGCAAAAATCCCTAACTTGCACAGATCATATCTCTGAAAATATTGCGAACCAAGATCTGAAATGTTTCCACGATGTTCCTCAGGATTTCAGCTTCGGTCTATAAAAATTTCAGTTTCTAAACCTTTGTATAAAAAATGTTATTGCAAAAATTCCATGACTAGCTGTTTGGAGCAACAAAACCATAGAATCCAAACCTCTGATACCAAATGTTATGAAACTAGCTCCAAAAATAAAAGAGAAGGAATATCAACGCCTTAGAAATCAACCACTTTGAGGGGGAAATCTCTAATACATTACATAAATGAACAATTCTTGGATGATTCAAATGACCAAAACCTCCCTTCTATATATAAGAGTCCATGGAGCCACAATGTAATCCTAGCTGACCTAACAATAATAATGTAAGGGCACAATAATAAAAATATGGGGGTTATAGGGGTACAACAATAACAATAAGGGGGTTACACTAGCAACAATAAGAGACTATACTAGTAATATAGGGACCTAACATTTACCACCTGGGTCTAACCATCTCTTTGTGTATGAAATGTTGTACTCTTCTTCAACTTTGTGTCCATCATGTCCCATAATTTTGATCAAAAATTCCCAACAAACCAGGAATCTTGATAACTTACAATAGAAGTAGGAAGAACAAAATGAACCCAAACATTTTGAAAGAAAATATGACTGGTTTGTTGAGCTATAATTGTTTTCGTACATGGAATCAAAAGACACATTTTGTTGAACCTATCTACCACAACATATAAGTAATCATAACCTTTCCTTGACATTGGAATACCACCTACAAAATACATTGAGATACTCTCCTAATGATGTGAAGGAATCAGAAGTGGAGTGTACAATCCAAGTTTCCTATTACTAGGCTTACTTATTGCACATAAAGAAAATTGTTTAATGAAATGAGACACACTATCAATCATGCATGGCCAATAACAATACCTTTGGAGATTCGCTACCATCTTTCCTACACCGAAATTTCTAGTAATCAATGAAGTGTGCACCTCCCTTATGATATTGTTTCTTTCTCCCTGTGGTATAACTATCTTGCCCAAATGATACAAAAAAATATTATGGACATGATAATCTAACACTTTATTTTGGTTTCCTTGGCTCAAGCTCTCATACACATCTTAAAAATCACTATCATATGCATATTGTTCAATGTAACTTTCATGCATAATTGAATTGTGCTTGAGCATAATAGATGAATTTACAATAGGCCTAGAGATCATAACAACTACCTTATTGTAGATTACCTTTTTATACCTAATAACCAAATTAAATAGTTGTATAAATCCCATCCATCTGAAATGTCTTGATTGCTGCAACTTTGACTATGATTGTAAGTACTGCAATGGTTGATGGTATGTATGGATAATGGTCTCTTTCCCCATAAAATAGTTCTTCCATTTCTTTACACTTTGTACCAATGCATATAACTATTTGTCATATTTGGGATAGTTATTCATAGCTCCATTAAAAATTTCAGAATGAAACAAAATAAGGTTACAATGCTACATGATAAGTATTCCCATAGTGTAATCACTTGCATCTGTTTGGATCTCAAATGGTTATCTAAGATCCAGAGGAGCCAATACCAGTGCTGAACTTATATTTTTCTTTAAAGAATAAAATGATTCTTTCTTCATATCTCCCCATTGGAAGACTCTCTTGACACTTGTTAATGCATGTAACGAAGCTACAATGGAAGAAAAATTAGAATGAATTTCCTCTAATAGTGTGTTGCCCCAAGAAAGATTCTTACCTCTGTAATTGTATTGGGCTTGGGGAAAATAAGAATGACCTCTACCTTGGAAGGCTCTATCTTCAACTCACCTCCTCCAACAATGTGTCCCAAATACACTAAAGAAGTCTTTCCAAACTGATTTTTTGACATCTTTAAAAATAATTTCTCTTTTTTCAAGACATGAAGTACCTTGTTCACATGCATGACATGTTCGTCGCTTGATTTGGTGAATATATGTAATCTATGCAATAACTGGAGAATTCATCTAGAAATCATCTTAGTACATCATTCATGGCTCTCATTAAAGCATCTAGAGCATTTTTTAGACCAAACGGCATAACTAGCAATTGAAAAAATCCTTGTCTAGTTTTAAATGTAGTTTCCAAATGTCCTCCTCGGTTATTCTAACTTGATTGTAGCCACTTTGTAATTCTAATTTAGTCAAATATCTTGCATACTTTAACTAATATATAAGATCATCAATGTGTGAGAGTGGGTAGCAATTATTTACTGTGAGTTTATTCAGTGCATGGAAATTGATACACATGTGCCAAGTACCATCCTTCTTTGGTACCAAAAAATTGGTGAAACACATGACGAAGTAGATGGGCATATGGTACATTTGTTAAAAAATTATTGGATTTTATTCTTGATTTCCAAACTCTCCATAATTGATATGCAATACATAAAAATGTTTGGAAGTGGAACCTCCTACTATAGTTGAATCACATGTTGAATTCCCCTCTTACGAGGTAACCCATTTGGTTCTTGAAATATATCACCATGCTAACTTACCACATCAAAAAAATTATATTTTAATTTTTTGTTATATCCTTCAAAATATTCATATTCAACATAATCCTTTTTCTTAATCATGAGAAGCACAAATTTTTTAGTTGCATTAACTAGCCTCTTCATTTTCCCTACATGAACTAAATAAATATTCAGTTTTTTGTGATGAGCTCTTACAATATACTCCACCTCATCCTTAATCAAATGATATGTGTTCTCATCACAATAAAACACCACTTTATTGTCATACAACAATGGAATTCCCAAGATAATCCCAGAAATGTTAAGTGGAAACACATCTAACTAAACTTCATCAAAAAATTTTGCAGTAATAGAAAATTGAAATAAGCATTTCTTTGTAGCAGGTAAATTTGCATTCTTAACTGTCTAACCCAAAGGTATTGGTTTATGATGTGGTATGGTTTCGAGGTTAAGATTTTTTACCAAGCCTTCTGAAATCATGTTTTCTTATGACCCAATATCAAACAATGAATCAATATTTGTATGATTTGAAATCACTCTAACATGGAACAATTCTATCCTTTTGTCTTCATTTGGAGTGTTGTTGTGAATTTTTTACGTACTAGTAACTACTACGGCTTCCTTTACTTTGTTAACCACAAATACGATTTTGGTCTCATCTCCTAAATCAGATCCAAGATCTTGTTGTGTGGTGGTAGTCATCTTTTGTTTCTGCTTGCAATTTGGTTTACTTGGAATTAGTTTGGGATGTAGTTTCCAATAGTGGGCTTCATCATGCCCCTATTTGGAACAATGTTTGCATGTAGTTTTCTCCCTTTTTTCTTGATGTTTTCATTCTTCTTTCCGTTCCATTTTCCTCCCTTCTCTTTTCCCTTACCCTTGAATGGCTTCTTCTTACTACTATCTTCTTGAATGTTCTTTCCCCTTGCTTCAAGATGTGTGGCTTGCATACATACTTTATATAAGTTTTTTGGGTTAAACATAAGGATAATATGTTTCAAGTAGGAATGTAAACCCGAAAATTATTTCAAGATTGTGTCCTAGGAATTCAAGTTTACTCCTATCAACAAAACCCTCTTTATAAACTCTTGGGTGTACTCTTGAAAAGTTTGGCCTTTGAGTTGCCTAAAGTTTTTCCAACTAATAATTTATTTTTCATATAGGCTAATAGATAAAACTGCATTTTAATGGAAGAAATGAATTCAACCCAAGAAATGGATATCCTACCATGAATTCATATTTCCTCTTGAGTCTTTGCCTCCCACCAAACTAGTGCTGCTCCTTCTAGCCTTAATGAAGCCAACTGGATCTTTATGTCGTCCTCTTGTATATTTTGAATTGTGAAGTATACTTCCAATTAAAAGATCCAATTGTCTAACTTCTCCACATTTACCTCACCATTGTACATTGGAAGTTCAAACTTGATGTCCAACTTGAGTAATGGAGTTTTTCCTTTTGGTATTTTTGAATGAGTATGGGTGGTTTTTGTGGTGGAAGTGGAAGATGAAGATGTTGATAAATATGATGAGGATGAGTATGGTGGAGATGGAGGTGGATTTCCTCCACTACCTTACAAACTCTTCTCTTTATCCTTCTTACCATCTGAATGCCCTTATCCATGTGGAGGCTTAGAATATTCTCCTGCTCTTTCTGGAGTGAATGCATCAAACATGATTTTAACCATTCTCTCAATGTCTTTGAAGTATCTCTTGACATCTTCCTCTTCTGAATGCCCATGAGTCTCTCCAACACCTAACATAATGGTAAGGATTCAAGATGAACTTATGATGCTTGTCCCTTTTCAATCACCTCGGCTTCTTATGCAATTTGTACCTCTTCAATATAAATTTTTGGAGATAGAACTTGAGGTGCTTCAGGTATAGCTTTGAGAGGAACTTTGGGTGAAGATGATGCTCTCTCAAATCTCTTTCTTCTTTTCCTAATCTCAGGACTAACAACCAATAGCTTCCCCTCTCCTCTCTGCAACTTTAACCTTGTAAGCATCACAAAATTACAACTATGAACACCCTTCTTGTACAATCTCAAGAAAAGCAAGCAAATAACCTTTAGAAACCCTGTTCTTCGATACCGAATTGATATGAAATGATTGTTAGTTAATGATGTACTAATATCAGTTTCATATTTAACATGAAAATTCTTTTTTTTTCTTCTTATACAAGGGTTTATACATGTGCTTATGATTGAAAATTCAATAAACTTGATGAGATTAAGTGTATTTCATGAACACAAAAGCATGGAAACTAAAATTTGAACAACAGGATATAAAAACACAGCCAACAAAAACAACTGAGTCAAATGCACATGGTTTTGATTAAGGATGTCACCCCTATTGGGCTACATCTCCTTGGTCCAGCTTCATAACTTGGGCCTTTGTATTAGCTTCAATTATGAAAAGGTGATGTTTAAATTCTCTTATGACCTCTGAAACCTACTCCAATGGCTCCAAAACATCAAAATATACGAACAATGACTCTTCTTGACCCAAAATTGGTCGAAAATTGCCTCAGTTATGGAAAAACCAAATTTTCCTACATTTCTCCACTAAAACTAGAAGTCTGTGAGATAACTCCATTAAAATTGGAGCATCTGCCACATTTGGCGGCTTTACCAAGTTTTCTGCTAACTTAAAATGCGCATTGGTGGTGGATAAGCACAAGTTATTGGTGTTTAGTTGGAGGGTTAAGCGCTAAGCATTGCTAATGTTACACCAATTTTTGGTCATATGATCTATTACTATTAGATGGACCAAAGTACACCATGTAAGACCAATTTTACCCTAAGTAAAATTGCTTTCACTATGAAAAATAACTTATTAATCCTTAATTTATTAAGTTGTTCATGGTCTAAATAGGAAACCCCATGAGAAATATTGAATAAATCCATATTTGTTTTATTTTCCTCAAGGAATGATTATTTAAACAATAGTTTAATTAATATTCCTGGTCATATTTAACCCAAAACAGGAAAATTACTATGATAAATAATTATTTATCTTATTATTTTCTAGGAATAATTATTTAAACGTTATTTAAATAATATTCCTTGTTAAATTTGACTAAATCATTTATAAATAATTGAATAAATCACTATTTATTTAATTATTACTCAACCACATCCTTCAAATAATAAATAAATCATATATTTATTTATTATTTACAAATAAAGGGATTTGATCAAATTCAAATTCTTTTTCCCTCCAACAAATATAATAAAATATTCTATAAAACTTGGATCTAGATTTGGTGATCCGGATTTATGCAGGAATGCAATAGAATAAACATATAACCATAAATACAGAGATGCGGCGGAAATAACACTTCATTTCATTAATATCAAAGAACTGAAATTTGCTTACAGACAAAATGGAAATAAAACTAGCTAGGGCGCTGGTAGCTATCTCTGAGAAGAGATGTGGCGGCTACAGGCCTCTGAACTGTGTTACAATGAGGCTCGAGGGCCTATTTATCATTTAGAAACAATGGGAAATCCTAATCAGCCAAAACCCTAACCCTAGGAGATGAAGCGCCAAAACTATGGGCCCCGTTTGGGTAAATTGGTGTTTCAACTTCCCAGGGGCGTAACTTTGGCATACGATCTCCGTTTGACGCGTACCATACCTCGTTAGAAAGATATATCCGAGGACTACAAATTCGGAACGAGAAACATCGATCCATGGACCCATGTTGCTCTCCGTTTTCCAAAAAAACGTCGTTTAGGGCCTCAAAACGGCTCTGGAAGTTTAGGACCCGAAAAACTGCTAAAAATAGTAAACTGTGCCGAAACTGAAAAACTGAAATAGACAATGGTGGAGCCCCAAGTGGAATAGGCGGGTGACCACCAATATCCACCTGGATCATTCCTCCCCCTTAGGAAGCAATGGTCCCCATTGCGTTAAGTTCCTCCATGAGATGAGGAAATTTCTGCTGAACTTGGTCCCTGGTGAACCACTTTCCTTGGTGCAGGAGTTGGCCGGCTTTGACAACCCGATATAGTTGGATCTTCTGCTGGCGAGTGTTCTTGATTTGCATGTCCATGATGCAATCTGTGGTGGCCTGTTCCATGCAGTCTGGATTTAACTCGGTTGGTGTGAGTTGTTCTGCAATGTCCGAGGTGTCCAGTAGAGGTGGGAAGTAAGGACGAAGGCGATCCACATTGAAGACTGGGTGCAGACCAAGGAATGGTGGAATACTGAGCTCGAATGCATTGTTCCCTACATCCTTGGTGATGGTGTACGGCCCGTATCGGAGCGGGCGAAGCTTGCGGTGGGGTCCAGTGAGGCGCTCCTTCTGCAAATGTAGCCATACTTTGTCACCCACCTGAAAGTTGTGTGGCACCCGGTGTTGATCATGGCGTTGCTTGTACTTGGCATTGGCTCTGTCCAATATATCATGAACCTGTTGGCGGATGTGTTGAATGTGCTTGATGAAGCTACTGGCTTTGTCAACTTCAGACTGGACATGAGCTGAATTGGCCTGAACAGCTGCAAATGGCATGGCTACGTCAATGGGACATAGTGGCTGGAATCCCAAGCCCACCTGAAAGGGGCTATGGCCGATTGAACTGTGGAGAGCCCGATTATAACTATGTTGTACATAAGGGAGGCTCTCTTCCCATGTGCGTGGATGCTTTGAATTGTACATGCGCAGAATGTGTACAATCATTCTGTTGACGACCTCTGTCTGGCCATCTGTTTGGGGATGGAAAGCTGTGGACTTGGTGAGCTTTGTGTCCAACATTGACCAGAGGCTGGACCAAAATGTGCTGAGGAACCTGCTATCTCGATCTGATATGATAGACTGTGGGATCCCAAAGTACACCCACACTCGTTCAAAGAAGAGTTTAGCAGTGGCTTCTGCTGTGATATTCTTCTTACAGGCCGCCATGATGGCCATCTTCGAGAATCTGTCAACGACCACGAAAACACAGTCATTTCCATTCTTAGTAGAAGCAGGCCCGACATGTAATCCATGGAGATGGATTCCCACGGTCGACTAGGGGTAGGTAGTGGAGTATATAGGCCTTGCTTCTTGATGGTCGGTTTGGCAATGGCACAAGCAGTGCAGGATCTGATGTGCTTCTCGACATCCTCTCGAAGGTTCGGCCAATAGAAATACTTCTGCAGGATTGCTACTGTTTTCTCGACCCCGAAATGCCCAGCGACTCGACTGTAGTGTGCTTCCCATATCATCTTGGCACGCTCGCTTGAAGGAACACAAAGGTGTCCCAGGTGACATAAAAGTACATCTTGGAGGTGAAAATTTGGAACTTGCGTGCCCCCCAAGAGTGCCTTGTAAGTGTGGCCGAATTCCAGGTCACTCTCATAGAGAAGCGGCCAATCAGAAGTCTCGTGCCCATAAGAGTTGAGCACGGTGGTGAGCACCACGATCGGTGGTCGGCTGAGGCAGTCTGCAACATTATTGGTGCTACCCTTCTTGTACTTGATGTTCAAATGAAACTGTTGTAGATATGTGGACCACTTTTGATGGCGATCATTCTGCAACTTCCCTTGTGTCTGTATGAACTGCAGGGGCCGGTGGTCTGTGTGGATGATTGTTTCCTTCCCCAAAATGTAATTCTTCCATTGTCGACAGGCTTGCACAATGGAATACATTTCTTTTTCATAGGTGGGATACTTGCGAACTGTCTCAGACAATGTCTCACTGTGATATGCCACTGGATGTCCCTGTTGAGTAATAACTTCCCCAATAGCATAGTCAGAGGCATCTGTCTCGACCTCAAACGGCTGCTGCAAGTCTGGTAAGGTGAGCACTGGGGCAGAACAGAGGCGATTTTTCAATTCTTTGAACGCCTTCTGTTGAGGTTCCGACCAAAAGAATTTTTCTCTCGCTCCTCCTTTGGTGACTTGACTCAAGGGCCAAGTGATATGAGAGAATCCCAGCACGAATCTACGATAGAAATTAGCAAGACCCAGAAAGCTGCGAAGCTCTGTTATAGTAGGCGGGGCTGGCCAATCCCGAATGACTTGGATCTTGGCTGGATCCACATGCACCCCCCTTTCATCAATAATGTATCCCAGATATTGAACCTGGGTCATGCCAAAAGTGCACTTCTCTAAATTGGCACACAACTTGTGTTGCCGCAGTGTTTGGAGGACTTGTCGGATGTGGTGAAGGTGCTCTTCCCAAGTCTGGCTGAAGATCAGAATATCATCCAAGTACACCACTACAAATGAGTTGGTGAATGGCCGCAAGATGTCATCCATCATCCTCATGAAGGTGGCAGGAGCATTCGTCAACCCAAAAGGCATGACCAGCCATTCGAAAAGGCCTTCCTTGGCTTTGAAGGCAGTCTTCCACACATCGGAGGGTTCAATTGGTACATGTGATACCCAGACTTCAGGTCAATCTTGCTGAAATATTTTGCACCTTTGAGTTGGTCCAGAAGGTCATCAATCCGTGGGATTGGGTACCTATTCCGGACAGTGATCTTGTTCAGCGCCCGATAGTCAATACAGAGTCTCCACGTCCCATCCTTCTTCTGTACCAACACGATCGGGCTCCCACAGGGCGATGAACTTGGTATGATGTGACCTTTCTGCAACAGCTCTTGAATCTGCCTCTTGATTTCATCATTCTCCAGAACAGAGCGCCGATAGATCGGTCCATTAGGTAGCGGCGCACCTGGGGTCAGATCAATCGGGTGCTTGACCTGACAGTGCAGAGGAACCCCTGTGGGTGAGGTGAATATGTCCCAGTACTCCTCCACAACCTTACCATTTGTTGTTGTTGTGCAGAGGAGCCCTGTCTGGAGGTCGTGGCCACAGTCTTCTTCTTGCCCTGGGGGCGGATCATCAGGAAAACGAATTTCCTAGTTTGGGAAATGAGCTTACTACATTGTTTTGCAGTAACCAAAGAGATAGCGGCAGGAGGTGGTACCTCTGGTATCCTGTACAACTTATTTCCCAAAGTAACAATAACGGCACGAGGCCGAGACTCATACACAGCATGACGCTTCCACAAGTATGGTTGTCCTAATAATACATCAGAAACATCAATAGGGTACTGTTTGGTCAGTGCATCTCCTAAATTGCTGCATTTAATTTTTCAATCCGGGAATCGTAAGCTGATGAAGTGCGGTGCACTATATGTGCAAGATAACCTATTTCTTAACTTTTTGTCGTTTTTGGTTTTTCTAAGGTGAAATGGAAATTCTAGGATGAAAACAAGTTTGGTTATGTTTGTTCAAGGAAGTGATATCCCCTATAATGATTTACCAACTTGAAACTTTAAAAAGCAATTTGAAATTTACAATGACAAGACTTGAAAGGAAATGAAAATGTGCTGCTGAAATGAAAAGGTGCTGCTAATCTAATAAATCAAAACAATGAACTATTGAGCATGAAAACTAAACTATTCTTGCTGCCAAATAAACATAAAAGAAACTATGCTTAAGGAAATTCAAAATTGCAACAAAATAAATCTAAATCAGATTACATCAATTTATCTTCTGATCCTTCATCATTAGTCCAGCTATGATTTTCGGAAGTAATCATAAACAATTTGAGTAAATGATATTTTAATTTGCAGAAAGTAAACTAATACTAAACCATACACTTATGATTCAATCCCTCACCATCAGTCCAGCTGTGGCTTTCGGAGGCAACTGAAGATGTCATGCATGATTTAATATATCTAAATTTGCAGAAAAGAAACTAATACTAAACTACACATTTCATAATGCAATCCCTCACCATCAGTCCAGCTGTGGCTTTCGGAGGCAACTGAAGATGCTATGAGCGGATTAGTATATCTAAATTTGCAGAAAAGAAACTAATACTAAACTACACATTTCATAATGCAATCCCTCACCATCAGTCCAGCTGTGGCTTTCGGAGGCAACTGAAGATGCTATGAGCAGATTAGTATATCTAAATTTTAACTACTGAAGCAGATAAGTAAAACTGAAATGTACAAAGCAATACTGAAATTAAACAAAAGCTATGAAAATCAAATTAGCAGCAGAACAATGTTAGTTCCATGTCACTAATCAAAAAGCTATGAAAATGCCCGGGCTGCCTATCTATAACCTGAAACAAGAACACTGATCAGTGATTATCAACATAAAACATAAAAGACAGAAATGAAATGGAAATTATGGAAGTTTATAAACAGAAATGAAACAAATGCAATATATGAACATATGAATGGATTATAACACAATGAAATGAAATTAAAATTACACACTAATGCACAAAACCTTAGCTGAGCAGGGGCCCTCTACACCAGCCTTGGCAACGGTCCTCAAATACGAATTAAGTTGAAAAACAGAGTCTTCTCATATTAAAAAACAGTCATTACAGAATGGTAATGTTACGGCACAAGTGCAGCGTAATCACTACAGAGCAGACTAATCAAAAGATAACAGAGACTACATTCACTAACATCAACTAACTTTCTATGCGTATGCAAACGCATTATATATAACAACAAACTATAACTGTCTCCTAAAGTTCATGCTGGTAGAGAGCACGTAGACCACTACGTCCATGGATATAGGAGCATGGCCGTGTTGGAAAGTGAATCTATGAGAGGTGGATGCTTGAATTCGACTCTAGGGCCCTATACAGATGTCGATTTATCCTCCGCAGGCTTAGAAACGGCCGTATGGATCTTTATGTGACACGAAACAGAGTCCGGCCGACATGAAACTCCATGGTTGACTTCCATGTGGACGCCTTTGACCGCGGCTTCTTTGGACGAGTTTGCTTGAACCAATAGGACACGAACCATGTCCACGTCATTCATGACCTGCCCATGTGGCTCGTTTTCCTTGTAGACACCTTTAACATAGAGTTTCACAAAATAGCTGCAGAAAGTTGCAGCAGCTGCGGAAAGTGGCAAGATTCCGCAGCTGAATGAACAAAATCTAAATCAAATAGAAAACACAAAAATATAATTAAAAACCATGTTAGATGCTCTTTTGCACATGATATTGACAATTTGAGAGGTTCAGGTGAGTGAAAAAGGGTATAGAAAAGTGTATGGAAAAGATGCAGATTTAAACATCAATAGGAGCAACGTCACATAATACCTCATCCGTGAAGGGCTTGATGCTATAGGGAAGGCGACACTTCCGGCTGACGCGGAGATCTCGTCCTTGGTGAAGCCACCCGATGGTGTATGGATGTGGGTGAGCTGTGGTCGGCAAGCCCAACCGCTTCACGGCGTCTGCTGAAATGAGGTTCTTTTGGCTCCCCTTGTCGACAATGAACTGTACAGGGGAGCCCTTTACCCACATCTGGGAGTGGAAGAGACGTTCCTCCTCCTCTGGATCTTCCGGTTCCTCCTTCTGGACCTTTGTAGTGGCAACCGTGGCGTTGGGCTCCGCATCAATAATCTGTTTCCCTTTTTCATTCCCTTTTTCAGGTTCTGATTCGGAGTCGGAGCATGCATCTGACTCAGAAGCCCTCATCTCGGCCACTAGCGACTGCTTGGCCCGACACTCACTTGTGTTGTGAGTGGAGCTCTTATGGAATTCACACCACTTTCCCGTGTCCTTCTTTGGCTTTACGGTGTTGTTCTTTTCTTGTGGCTTTGACGGGTTGTCTTTAGCCGCCATGCCTTGGCTCTGTCCTTTGTTTTGTGGTTTGGAAGCACCTTTTCCTTGCTTTTGATTCGCAGATCCAAAGTCTCGCTTCTTCTGTTTGAATTTCTGCTCAATCTTGGCAGCATACCGGTATGTCGTACCAAACGAGGAGATGTCGAGGAACTCCATTTCCTCCTGAATGTATCTGTGCAGACAGTTGCGATACTTTAGCACCAAATGTTTCTCTGAATCTTTGATACCCAACTTTGTGCGCAGGGTATGGAACATATTCGTCAGCTCATGCACATCTTGATCCCTTTGTTGTCGCAGCGTGGTCCATTATATGTACTTGTCCTCATAGCTCCCCACGGGATAGTACTATTCCTTGACGGCATCTCGGAAATAATTCCAAGTTGGTACGACCGAGAACAGAGAGGGTTCTGTCTGGTCCTTGTTCTCACAGTAGGTTTCCCACCAGTCCTTAACATGGGGGGTAGCTTTGAGGAGTGCAAAAATAATCTTCTCCCGGTCTGAAAAGTCATGAACAGAAAAATATCCTTCTAATAGATTCAACCATCTATCTACGGCATCTGCATCTATTTGACCCTCAAATATGGGAATGTCAAAATTTACTTGTACCTTAAAAGGAGTCGCACCTCCAGAGTGGCTGCTGGATGCAGATGCGCCGCCGGTGGGTAGCCGTTGAAGGATCTGAGCAAAGTTATCCATCATCACGTTCCTTTATCTTTCGAGGGCCTCCTCGAGCAATATTTTGATAGGATCTCCTCCTCCCTCATCTTTCTTTTCGTCCTACATGAAGTGAGTACGAGGTTGTGAGTGAAATCTTGCAGGCTATGAGGCTCAGGCCCATTCCACCCTGTCTTGGCCTCATTGGACATGCAAGAAGATGAAAAGCAGACCCCTCTGGTTATGTGAATCAGACTTATGCAGAGAGCAATAGAATAAACATTTAAACATCTTTGTCTTTAGGAGATGCAGTGGAAATAACACCATTTCCATTAATGTCAGAAACATGAAATTTATATACAGATGAAAGTAAAATAAAACAAGCTAGAGTGAGCAATACCATATCTCTGAGAAGAGATGTGGTGGCTAAGTCTCTGAAATGGATTAAAAATTAGACTCGAGGCCTATTGTCTGTTTAAACGATGGGAAATCCTAAACAGCCAAAACCCTAACCCTAGGAGATGAAGCGCCAAAACTATGGGCCCCGTTTGGGTAAATTGGTGTTTCAACTTCCCAAGGGCGTAACTTTGGCATACGATCTCCGTTTGACGCATACCATACCTCGTTAGAAAGATCTATCCAAGGACTACAAATTTGGAATGAGCAACATCAATCCATGCACCCATGTTGCTCTCCGTTTTCCCAAAAAACGTCGTTTAGGGCCTCAAAACGGCTCCGGAAGTTTAGGACTGAAAAGCGCAAAATAAATGGCTTGTCTTGCAGCGAAAAGCTGAAATAGTGATGGTGGAGCCCCAAGTGCAATAGGCGGGTGACCACCAATATCCACCTGGATCATTTGGTTATTAATATTTTAATTATGCACCAATATCTATACTAACACAATATTTTTCTATTAATAGAAGGGTTTTTCCATTCATTCACTACCTTTTGTTGCCTAAAGATCACTCTGGATCTATACTTTTGGTCTAACTTTGATCCTCCATCATTGTCATATTTTGCTACAATTTTTCTTGTGAGCTCTCTTTGAGTTTCATTTTGTGTGTGGGTTTTCTACACCATCAAGGGAGAGAGATCTTAGATTTGAATTGTTGAGGACTTACAAGAACCCATCTGTAATATTCCAAAATGGAAATAGCAGCAATACAAGACATAATAATGTAAACCACAACAAATATGAGCGTGACATAAGAGGGATCAATATGAAACCATAATTTTATTAAGATATAAACAATAATATACAAAAAATATCTTTAGGGTCAATCCACTCAAGAAATAAGAACAAGCCTCCAATGATTCGAACAATTAGCACATGAGTTGCTGCAACTGTATAGAATGCGGGAGAGCCATGACAGTGCTATCTATATCAGTGTAGTTACTACTTTAAACATACATAAATGAAATATGGCTGATAGATACAAAATAAATGCCCATAAAAGAAGATGTGGGCTCTAATACATGATTTCTAGCCAACCTAGAAAATATTGCTAGAAATACTAAGAAATATACAATGTGATAAATAACCCTGGGTTTAATATGCCATTTCAAATTGGAATTGAAATGGAATGAGGCTATGATATATCTGAAATGATAATTTCATCCTCCAATGGTGTTTCTCAATAGAAGGTTGATCCCTCTATTCAGAAATAGACCGTCCTCATGAGCTCAATGAACCCTCCTAGCAACTGCCTCTAAAAATAACACAGTTTTGGTTTGTAACTACACTGTGAGGGATGTTGGATGGTTTTCCTAATGCAAAATATATATAAATATTCCCAGGAGCCCTCCTTCCTGATCCTCCAATGGATAGACTGCCTCTCCACTGAAAAACAAGCTCAGAAATGGCTCTATGTGATCCTCCATTGCTGCACCCTGCAACACAACCCAACTCTAAATAGAAACTGTGTTGTAGCTGAAGAAGGTAGCTTGGCCAGAATGCTAGAATGAGGAAATACAACCCAAAGAACCTCTCCTTCAATGAAGGTGATGTAGGGATTCCCGATCAAGAACACCCTTGTGATAAAAAACACAACAGCCCTGCTAAATAGTAAAATGATGCAAGTCTAAACAGACCAATATCAAAACGATAATCTAAGACATGAATAACAATGCCTGCCATCCCATGCATATATAGTATTTGAGCCTTCTCACATTGGGTCCCATCAAAACTTGCCACTAAGCTCATGCAAGTTGTCCTCCACTAAAACTGCAATGTCTTATCATCAATGCCACTCCTCCATAACAATGTTGTTGACTTGGTCAAAGTTGACCTATTCAACATGCATCCCCTCCAATTCACACCCAAATGTGCTTAATCCAACTTCCTATTCTTGCTCCTTTCACATTAGGAGTATTATTATTCCTTCTAAGGAAATTTATGGTCCTCCCTACCCACTTATTCACCTACCTAGTGGTCAAACAAACTATAATATTCAATTTATATGAAGGCTAAATTTTTGGAATATTACAGTCCTCCCCTACAAAATGTTGCTTATCCTCAAGAAAATATAAAGGTGGAGGAAAATTCCTCCCTTCCTCCTCTTGTGGCATCCTCATCAATAGTCCCCACCATTGCTAAAAGTAATCTGCAATAAATCTACTCTCCAATGGTTCCTTCCAAGTATGTAATACCAAATTTCTCAAATCATGAGAAAGTGGAAGCTGTAAGTGGAAACCTTCTTGTTTTCCAATGGCCTCCTCAAGATAAGAGTGATGAAAAACATAAGGGATCTCATTCCCAATGAGAGACTACCATACCCATGCTATCATCCAAATGAAATGAGCCATCCTAGGTAGCTCATCAAAGAAGTCCTCAACCCTCGTTTTATGCAATGTATCGGGGTTGCATGGGATTTATATTTTTCCACCCAATTTGTTTCTCTCTCCATTTATGATATGTATGTGGTTGTTGCTAATCTCAGGCTGAAATTTTATGACCTCCAAGAATGATCGAAGTCACCCCACCAAACAAAACATCCATGAAATGCCTCTCTCAAGAACTCATGTTCTCTAAATGGCTCCTCCCACATGAAGAAAAGAGATGTAGTGTGGCAATCATGGTCTACCCATTGTTTCTCCTGAAACATGCAACATATTAAATGGGGAGAATAATACTCCAAATGGGTACCCCCAACGTTTCTGCCATCCTCCCAACAAAGCTTCCCATAAACATAAGAACATTATCAATATATGGAAGAAAAAGAAAATAGAAACAAGTTTCCATATGACAACCGAGAGGTGGATCATAGTTCCAAAAGTGGAACCAGCACAGTGCATTCCATTCCTGTCTCAAAATAAATTAAAACAAGTTTCCTTTCAACCACTTTTTTGTTGCCACAATCATCCTACAAGATAGGATCATAAAATTAAAATTTGGTGCCAGTGGTGCACACCAAGAATCATGTGGCATCTCCCACAACCCACCAATATAATGTCCAACATTAATGTTGCAAATGGCCTCAAGTAAATCATAATAAAATATACAAGAAGGAAATATCCTCCTTGGTACAATATGCTTCTCACAAAAAGTAAAGGAATACAAATCATAATGCATAAGTGTACATCCTCTACTATGTACCTTGGTCATTGAGCTGAAATGGCTCAACTGAAAGTTCTCCCTCACTCTCAATGAGTAGGGAAGTGGTTGTGAAAACCTCTCCATAATCATACGGGCTATGCATCTCTCCATATGCTGATGTACATCTTGCTGGATTCCCTCCCAAGTGAACTCCTCCATCAAAGAATGAAATTCATCAAAGTGCATGGAAAGAAAGTCCACATGTGTTTCATGTAACAACTTCTCCTTGAGCTCAGAAGCTCTAGTCAAGAAGACTTTGCCATAAGGATAAATTACCTCATCATCCACCATGTATCTATCATCTCCCTTCGAGTCATCAAGAATCATGCAAGCACCAAAATCCTTGGAGTACTCTACCAAAACTTGAGACCTCCAATATAGATCAACCCTGCTAAGAGACAACGCTGAAGATCGGAAATGTGAAGCTCCCCACATGCTGCTATCTTCTCCTTTAACATCCCTAATGCCAAAGTCATCCTCCAAAGTGATTCCATGCCCATCATGCAACTTCTCATGCTCAAATAGAAGTGGTGGCCTTTGGATGTTGGCCTCCCATGAGAAGCTACCATCCACAAAGAACGTCCTGATCTTGGCCAATGTAAGAATGAGTGGCCTCCATCTACCAAAATACATGGAGGATTCCTTCAATAAAGGAAGTACCCTCTATTTCTCCAAATCCATGGAGCAGATTCCTTACACCATGGTGGTGCCATGCTCCATCACTGTAGCAACTTATGTCAACGCAGAATATGTAGTGAGAGTGGGTAATGTTAAAAATGGGAGAATATCCCCCTCCTTCTTGAGTCTATCCTAGACTCTCTGCACTGTAATAGACCCCTCCAAAGTATCCACCCCTCTGTGATCTAAGAGTGGTGAACCAAATGGCAAGATGTCTCTCACCAACTCTAGATTTGGTGGCCTCCCAGGTGGAATGCCCCCATGTAGTGAGACATCAAAATCCGAAGTGGACTATATATATGAGTGGATTGATTTGTCCCTCCTTTCATTGCATAATACAGACTCCTTCTTCTATGCAAAAACCTCCTAAAATAGATAAGGGTGAATTCTCATCATCCCTTGATGCTAATCCTTCCTTCCTTCTCCTTCCATCTGCCAAGATTCACAATTCACAATAACTAATACATGTTGCTCCAGGATTGTGCTTTGGTTTCCACATGTTAGATCATTTGGAACTCCTTGCAAAGACACAAGGGCTCCTCTAATGGAAGAAATGGATCCCTTCCCATCTCCATGCGGTGATGGTTCTCCTCCTAATGGTACAACATTGTTAGCTCTTCTTTGCTTATCCCCTTCATCAATATTTGAAAATGACTCATCATCAATGAGAGACCCTAGATCTTGGTCTTCCCTTCAAGGAGGAACCTCCATGTCTTCATCTATAGAAGAGGGCTCTTCAAGAAGTGGGGATCTTTCCCTTGGCAAGGTATTATGCATTTTTTTATCCCCTTTAATAGAATTATGGAGTGGAGTTGGAAAAATTGATCTCTCCAACTCATGCAAAGGTTTTGAGTTTTTGGGTTCAACAAAGGATGTTTCACAATGTTTAATATTAAATCTTCTCACTAATTTCTTAGTGAACAATTCATAAGTGTTTACATTTGCATGATAGAATGAATAATAACTATAAAATCACCAGTCATGGGCCATACCTTTGAGGTGCAGCGCTGCTACTCTAATGGCGTCCTTTTATGAGACTTGGCGTAGCTGAAAATAGGAATCTAGATCCTTCACCGAAGTGTTGGTTGTGCACTTTGCTGATCCATCAAAGTTAGATAGAAAGATTCTACCTCTCCTGCTCCTATTATGGTTGTTGGATCATCTTTCTCCCTTGAGTTAGAAAAACCCTTGGAAGTCCAAGTGCTCTTTGAATCTCCATGATTGAGACTCATACTCCTGAAGATAGTCACTCAAGGTCTCCTTCCTCGGTGCATCTTCTGCCTCCATCCTTCTTGTAGTGAATGCGGTTAATAAATTGAACTGTGCATCTACATGTGTGGTTGAATTTCCAGATCCATCATGTGAATATCTAGGGCTTGATTCACTATCAAACCCTCTTGGAATTTTTCGACACCTCTCCTCTTTCATCTCCTTGATATCTTCCTTGATTTTTTCCATAGTTCGGAAAAAAATATGGGAGATCCTCTCTTCCTTTATCTCTCCAAATAACGAATTCATGCCTTTTTTTCTTCTGTATAGCTTCTCCTTTCTATGACGAGCTTCTCCTCCTAATGGCATAATGTCTTGAATGCATAAGGTGAGCCAAGATTATGCTCCAATTCCACTATAATATTCCAAAATGGAAATAGCAGCAATACAAGACATAATAATGTAAAACACAACAAATATGAACATGACATAAGAGGGATCAATATCTAGCCATCACTTTATTAATATATCATCAACAATATAAAAAATTATCTTGAGGGTCAAGTTACTCAAGCGATAAGAACAATCTGAACAATCATCACATGAGTTGTTGCAACCGTATAGAATGTCAGAGACTAGTGATAGGGCTGTCTATATCAGTGTAGCTACTACTATAAATTAAATATGGCTGATAGATACAAAACAAATTACCAGAAAAGAAGATGTGGGCTCTAAGACATGATTAATATCCAACCCGGAAAATATTGCTAGAAATACCAAGAAATATACAAAGTGACAAATAACCCTAGGGTTAATATGCCACTGCAAACTAGAACTGAAACGGAATGAGGCTATAATAGGTTTGAAATGATAATTTCCTCCTCCAGTGTTATTTCTCAATAGAAGTTTGATCCCTCTATAATTAGACCCTCCTGATGAGCTCAATGAGCCCTCCTAGCAGATAGCTCTAAAAATAACGCAGTTCTGGTATGTAATTGTGCTGTGAGGGATGGTAGATGGTTGGCCTAATGAAAAAGATGTAGAAATATGCCCAAGAGCCCTCCTTACTAATCCTCCAATGGATAGGCTACCTCTCCACTGAAAAACAAGCTCATAAATGGCTCTATGTGATCCTCCTTTACTGCACCCTACAACAAAATCTAGCTCTAAACATAAACTACATTGTAGCTAAAGAAGGTAGCTTGTCTAGAATTCTGGAATGAGGAAATGCAGCCCAAAGAACCTCTCCTTCCTTGAGGACGAGGTAGGGATTCCAGATTAGGAACAACCTTCTACTAAAAAACATAGCAACCCTGCTAAACAACAAAAGGATGCAAGTCTAAACAGACCAATATCAAAAAAATAATCTAAAACATGAATAAAAATGGTTTGCATCCCATCGATATATATTATGTGAGCCTTCTCACATTGGGTCCCATCCATACTTTCCACTAAGCTCATGCAATTTGTCCTCCACTAAAGCAGAATTGTCTGATCATCAATGCCACTCCTCCATGACAATGTTGTTGACTTGGTCATAGTTGACCTATTCAGCATGCATCCCCTCCAATTCACACCCAAAGTTGCTTAATACAATTGCTTATTCTTCCTCCTTTGACATTAGGAGTGTTATTCTTCTTTCTAAGGAAATTTATAGGCCTCCCTAACCACTTATTCACCTACCTAGTGGTCAAATAAACTATAATATTCCATTTAGATGAGGGCTAAACTTTTGGAATATTAAAACATCCCATTGAGGGGGATCGTAAAATCTTTCTATGTTCCCTTCTGAAGTGTCAAAAATAAAAAACTTCTTTAAAAAACTTCTTGTCTTATCTATTGGATGCATGGAGTAACTCTTGTTTTTATTTACTGCTTAATGTCCTTTACTGCGTAGATCTATATTTTGTAGAATTTATCTTGGTCAACTAGCTACAGATATAAAGAAATTGGCGACCATATTTGATGTTAGGGCTATTTTTTATGCATAGCTAAAGTGAGCTTTTTCTATACACTTGCGATTAGAATTCATCCTAAAAACTAGCGACTCCACAAGGGTTTATCATTACAACCTCTGTCGTTTTTCAGATCCCTGCATGACCAGCTGTTTCAAACCCTAGGATTTTTCATCAGCTTCTTGTGTTGCTTTTCTTGATGTTGTTTTTAACCTATAAAACCCTAAAAGAATAACAATTCTAACTTCAGTGTGTTTTCAGATGTATTGCGTAGGTGATAGGAATTAGCCGCAGCTGAGACAAATTTTTTTTCTGAAACCTACTCCCGAGAGTGCCAGAAGTGCAGTTCACACTTTTTGGGCCAAAACCTGTGATCTAGAGCTTTAGGGAATAGAGACCAGCTCCAAACCTACAATCTATGTAGAAATCAGGTCAAAAGCTGTGACCTGAACATTTTGCGGGAATTTTTCTAAAATTTTTATGGGTTTTTCTGAGCCTCTCTTTAGGGTTGACTGACTCCTTCTTTGCCCATTTTGGACCTATAATTTCTCTGTTTTACTCATTGGAGTGGGGAACCTATCCCCCTAGGGATTTATTACCTTTCCACCTTTCTAGGAGGAGTAGAGTTGAAGCTGGTTTTCTGAAATTTCAGTGTGTTCATCCATTTTTCAGATCTCATCCCTCACCTTTAGATCCATTTCAGATCGATTATTTATCCATCCATAATAACTATTTTCATTTTTTTTTGGGTCTTCCTCTAGGGTCTCCTCCGTTTCGCTCCAGGTTGTAGCCTTCCACCACCTCATTTGCAGCATTTTTCCCCCTGGTTTTTTGTTTTTCTTTGCACCTATTTCTAGTATATCTAACCTTTAGATCATTGTCCCTACTGACTTTAGATCCATTGGCTATTTTTGTGTGTTTTTAGTAGATTTTTTCCCACCCATAAACTAGTTGTTGAAATGCCTGCATCCTTGGGTTTAGATTAATGCATAATTAGCTGTTTATTTTCTGTTATATTCAGTTTCATTTAATGTTATCTACAGATTTATTTATAGTTATACAACAAAATTTTTTATTTTTCTTTACAAACATCTAGGTTTAAAAATTAAAATTAACACACACACCCTAAGTGAAGAAGCGTTTGTTTAACACCACCAGGAAAAGACTTTAACATTGTAATCAATTGATCCTGCACATCTCTAACCTTTTTTTGACATTGTAATCATTTGATCTTGCACCTCCTTTCCGTTATTGGTCTCTCTTCCTTTTTTGATATGTGTTTGTTTTGACATCATTGTGCCCTCAAGGCATTTATCCCGGAGACTTCTTTGCCTTCATCCTCAATTTCCATTAGAAATACTTACTCCTCCACGTAGGATCCGAGTTAGTCCTCTACCGTGTTCTCATTCTGGCTCCTCTCGTGGTTCCTTGGATTCCCCTTCTGGTCCCATCCCCTGTTCTCCCCGTGTCACCTTCACCATGTCTTGTTTAGGACCTAGCACCGGTGGTAGCCCCGACCCTAATGCTGAGAATACTACTAGTGGGACCACAACAATAACTATCCCTACTGCTCCCTTCCTCCCCTATATGGCAGGCCTCAGTCTTCCCGATTTTAACCAGTTGATCAATGACCCCATATGCCATAAAGCTAGTTAGCCTGTTATTCCAACCAAGCTCCCTTCTGGAATCCCCAAGTTTGAAGGTCTTGCTCGAGAAGATCCTACCAATCATGTTCAATCTTTCCACATGTGGTGTTCATATAACTCCATTACCAATGACTCTGTCCCTCTTTGGTTGTTCCAACGTAAGCTTACTGCCGAAACTTCTAAGTCGTATGTCGATCAGGCCTCCTCCTTGCATACCACCTTTGCAACTCTTGCCCAGCCTTTCCTGTCTTATTTCCAGCTTCCCCTTCGTTACGACATTGGTATCGAAATTTTAACCTTTTTCTATCAATCGTCTATGACCTACCTATCCCATCATGTCTGGAATGGCAGAGAAGAAAGAGCCTATGTCGAGCCCCTACCTTAGAAGACCATGTCTACATGGACTAGTTCCTTAGATCCCTTTTTCCTTCTATCGACAAAGATGTCGCATCACATTTCCCTCAAACCGAAGAAGTTTCTCTCGAGATTGCGTTAAAATATGACATGATCTATGCTCAATTGAGTTATGTTTATACTTTATTTCTTGATCTCCCTAGACTCGAGGGTGCCAATGCACCAGGGGCATCCCATGCCACCGACATGATCATTGGAGCCCTTTCTCATCCATACACTCATCCTCCCATGGGTTATGGTTTTCCTCAGGGAGGGGCCAAACCCTCCAACACTTTCCCCCCACCCGGTAGCATGTATCTAGGATACGACATGCCTCCTCCTTTTTCCCTACCTATTTACCACAATGTTTCCCAACCTCCTTATTATCCGTATCCACAGCCTGGTGCTCCAACACCTCTAACATTAGCACCCCCACCTCCCTTGCCTTCTAAACCCCTGCAATAGCAGCCACCACCACCTAGGGGAAGGTGTATGTAGATCAGGGTGCGATTAATCCTCCTACTTCCAAAAAGAAGAGGAAAGGCACCCAAGATAAATCTGCCCCCAGTAATCCTAGACCTAATCCCCAAGGGAATGCACCTAACACTGCTAACCAACAACAAGGCACTCAGCCCAAGTAGGACAAGCCTCTTCGCACGAATAAGCCTTGTTCTTGTTGTGGTGTCTATGTTCATTATACCCATGATTGTCCTCTTTTACCATAGATGCGTAAGATGTGGGAGACTCAAGCAGCATCGCGATGATAGCAAGCCTCCCCTTTTTCTCCTCCCAATGTTACACATAGCTAGCCAACTATGTTTACGAATCCTTTCCCTCGGCAAGGATTTATGGCTACCCAACCACCTGAAGGTTAGGGGCCACTCAACCTCCTCCATCTGGTACCTCCAATTACCAGATTCTAATGATGAACTCTAGCAAACCCACTACCATTGACCTCAACCTTCAAACTTGGTCTTGTCAGTACAAAAAGCCTCCTGCTACGTCTGCCCCCAAGCCCCATTCTTCAGGTTCTACAGAGCCTCTTTCGACAACCAATGGTCCTTTAGAGATCCCTTAGCCTAAGGCGGAGGTTCATACCAAGATCCCCAAGGTACCATTATGTTGAAATTTTTCTTCTGGTAAAGCTACCCATTCATATAGTATAGTAGATGATTTGGCGCAATCTCCTACTGCCATCTTAACACTGGAACTCCTCCAATCATGCCCTTCACAATGAAAAGATATACTAAATTCCATGGGCATTGTAGATCCTTCAGATGATCATTTGATCCTCTTTGATGTTGACCGATCAGAACATCCTCCCCTTCCTACTTCCATCGCCTTCTAAATCCCCGTCAAGATCTAGAATGCCAACTTCTCCTGTTGTATCATTGATGAGGGGGCCACCACCTGTATGATTTCCGCTTCGGTTTGGAAGCAACTCAGATCACCTGAGTTGGCCCCTTGCACTATCACCCTCAGAGCCTGGGATGGCCACTCTTCCTAGCCCATTGGCCTATTCCGCAATTGTCCTATTACTCTTACGGGTAAGATTGTTTGCGTTGATGTAGAAGTCATTGATACCCCCTTAGATTACAACATTTTATTGAGTAGTAGCTACACCTATGCGATGTCTAGATTACCATATGAGGTTCATTGCAAGATGTCCTTTCCTCGTAACAGAAATATATTCACCATAGACAAGTTGACATATTATGAACTGAAGTCTCAGACTTCCCCTAAGTCCATCATATCTTCGGTGGCCAATAAGCAAGCTGTCGAACCTTTGACCAGTGTCTCAACCGGAGTCTGCAAAGACTCCTCTTTTCATGGGTCCTTCCTCGGTCTTCCTCCTCTTGTCTCTGATCCCATCTCATTGAGTGTTTGCATGATGCAATCGTCTCAGGCTTCCCTCAAGTGGCCCGCTTCGGCTAGTCAGTAGTCCCGCCCTCCACAACCTGCTCCTCACACTTTGAATCTTCCTTCTAGACTCCCTCCTCCTGGCCCTCCATCTGCAGCTAGTATCCATGAGCCTCTTTACCATCCTGGCATGGTTCCTCGTGGCCTCAACCATCTTAGAGCTGTCTTGCCTAGCCATTACCCCTCAGTTCATATAATGTTCCTAGCTCCTACTCCTGGAGTGTTTTCGGTACCTGTTATGGCTACCTTATCCCTTCTTAACTTGACCATGGGAATTCTAGTCTAGTACATCGATCCCCCAGCCGCTACCCTGCCTGGTTAGCCCAAACCTTATCTTACGTTGAGCCTAATTCAACCAGTCCCCATGACCCCTCCCGCTGCTACTGTGCCTCAGCCACCTCAACAGGAACCTCCTCCTATTGTGATAACTTCAGGTAACAGGGGAAAAGCTCGCAAGAAGGCATCTAAAGAAAATGCTACTCCAACAAGCCCTTCTCCTCCTTGACCTCAAAAGCATACCACCCAGTGTGATTTCTGCGATGTTGTTGGTCATGCCACCCATACCTATCAAGAGTTATCTGGCCTCAAGCCCATGGTCAATGAAACATTTCTAGAGTTTGATATCCCTGAGGTTTATGTCACTATACCCGATTCAGTCCTGAAACTAAAATCCTTACGCAAAAATCACCCTTGTGCTTTGTGTGATTTCCATGGCCAATACAGTCACCTCTATCCCCAACTTGAGGAGTATCATTCCTCTTTGGAAGCGGTCCACCAATTTGAGGCCAAGCATAACAAGTTCACCTCTCCCTTGTTTGTGAGTTCTGCTTTAGTAGAACCAGAAGATCTGCCTACTCCCATTGACATTCACCCTCTCAATGTCGAGATGAAGGAGTCTTTAGCCACCATTTTCTACCTATCATCATCCATGAGACCCTCAGTGGAAGCCCCCTTGGAGACTTCCCCTCCTATTTCTCCTAATCTCCCTTCAGCGATCACCCTGGGCTAAACATCGATAGATCCTTTATCTGTTTACTCTTCTGTCATCCCCCATGATGTAGCACGTGTGAGCCTTTCTTCCTATGATGATGAGTCAGGTAGCTCTACCGTGTCAGGCGGTCTCCCTTCCTCTAGTCACCCCATCTTCTCCGATGAAGACATTACGGAAGCGATGATTGACCTTGACTTTCCATGGGATGATATGCGCCACCATGTGTACTTCCTCTCGCAGTAGTCAGATGAAAAATATGCTATGGATACTAAAGAATTCATTCCCGATGAAGTTGATTGGTTGAAAAATCCCATCCCTACACCCGATGCTTTCAAAGAAGGAAATATGTCAAATATCTCTCCTACCATTAAGATTGACATTTCTAACAAAAGAGGGGTAGAATAAAACATGACCTTGGGTTCCCAATGCACTCCGGAAGAAATTGAGGCTTACACCAAGCTATTCAAGGAATTCTGAGATGTTTTCACCTCGACCTATTTAGAAATGCCCAAACTTAATCCCGCCATTGTCGAACACCATATCGACACATGGTCCAATGAAAATCCTATCCATCAGAATTTGAGACCCATTAATCCTTCCAAATAAGAGGTTGTTAAAGCTGAAGTCGATAAGCTCAAGCAGGCTAGTTTTATCTATCCCATAGAATACACCATTTGGGTGTCCAATCCAATTCCTGTTCTCAAGGAAACTGCACTGACTTTTGTGACCTAAAAAAATCTTGTCCCAAAGGCAACTTCTCCACACCTTTCATTGACCAAATCATTGATGAGTGTGCAGGGCACAAGGTTCTATCCTTGATGGATGGTTTCTTTGGATACAACTAGATTAGTGTCCATCGTGATGATTATCTTAAGAATGCATTCATTAGTCCATGGGGAACCTTCGCCTATAGGATCATACTGTTTGGCCTGAAGAATGCCGGAGCCACCTTTCAGTGGGCCATGTCTTACTGTTACCATGACCTAACTCATATTATCCTAGGCTATTTATTCCACCTCACTGCACGTTCTAAAAATCAATCGCAACACCTCCATGATCTACGTACCGTCTTTCTTTGATGTCGCAAGTATAATACATGCCTCAACCCACTGATGTGTGTCTTTTTGGTTACTGCTGATTGTCTTCTAGGCTTCATTGTATCTAAATATGGTATAACACTTGATCCCTTGAATTTTCAAGCGATCCTTGAGCTTCCTATTCCTTGTACTTTATGCCAGTTACAAATCCTCCAAAGCAAAGCTAATTTCCTTCGATGGTTCGTTCCTAACTATGCCAACACCGTGCATGGGTTCATTAGACTCCTGAAATCTGAAATTCCATTTTTGTGGGATGTGTTATCACTCTAGTAAATTTTCTATCAGAAATACTTAAAACTTTGTAACTTACTAGAGTTAACCAACAACCTCTTTTAGAATTCACGATCTAGCCTTCTTGAGTTCCGGAGAGGGATCTCTGCTTAAGATTTACCTTTGTTTTGTAATGGATTTTAAGCTAGCTATGAGTGGAAAATTTGGTTTGATTTTTGAATGTTGGTAGGAATAAAGGACTACAAGGGAAACCATATAAAGATCTACCTAACCATTGGGCAATGGAGTCACATTGCTAGCCAACAAGACTTGAAAACCAAGATCAAAAGATGCAAATATGCTAAGGGCAAGTTAGATAACTTTCAGAGGGTTTGAAAGGCTAATTTGATGAAATGATGTGATTCTAGACTAAGGGAAATTAAGAATCCTTAGATCATAGAAAGGAAGACGGAAAGGTGAGGTCAAATGAAACTAAGGATCATTTAAGAATTCTCTAGTCTGGAAATCAGCAGAAAACATAAATAATGACAACTAGTAAATGCAGAGAGATTTTTAACACTAATTCTGTATTAACTTTAATAGTTTATCATTTAAGAAGGAAAATACATATGATATATGAATGAAACTTAAAGAAAGACATAATGAAAACATGAAAATACTGTACTCATCTGTTTATCTCATGAATCCTTAACTATAATGTCTTTTGCTTCAGTCTCCAACTTGCTACTTCAATTCAAGTCACAAAAGTTCCAATGTTTCAAAAAAATAAGTCTATAGTAATCTTTAGATTTTATTCCACACAAAAGTACTTCAAAGAGTGAATTATTTATACAAATTCTAAACTAGAATGTCTTGAAAAAATATCAAGATTGGTTCACAAATATCTCTAACTGTTTTACATAAATAGAACTTAAGTAAAGGACACTCAAGACTAATGCATATATTTGGCACTATTTTTTATGGATAGGTGATGACTAAGAGGGGAATTCGAATTTGATCCAACTCTTAGTTGATGATGATGCATCCAAGTCACTAACTACTTCCTTTCTTTGTGCATTATGCTCCAATAATTCTGCAAACTTGGGGTCCAATGATATCTTTGTATTTATCAATATGAAATAGATATGTAAAACGTTAAAGAGGTTATTATGGGTAAATAATTTGGTGAAACAAACCTCTTTTATTTTCCTAAAATTCCTCTCCAACTGTTCACAATAGGCTCTGCAAAAAGATGTGTAAAACAGAGTTTTACAGAGTCTGAAAAATAGGCTGTAAATATGTGCATGTATCTCTCATTATGAAATTATTGAGAAACAAATGAGATAGGTTTTTGTAGATGGGTCTCCTAGGAACGACAACCTCCTTCTATTTTGTAATATGTGTTTCTGATTGGCCAAAATATTCTCTGCAAAATGATGACTTATCAGGAATTTTCTGCAAAAGGTGGTCTCCAATATTACTTAATATTTCCAAATCCATAATGCCTGTTAGAAACGTGAGAGAGGTTTTTGTAGAAGGAAATATTAAGAACATAAACCTCCTTCAGTTTTGTAAAATTAATCTTTGGTTGGTCAAAATAGTTTATGCAAAACAATGTCTTAAACATGAATTTCTGCAAAAATGTTCCTTCTTGTTGTGTTTTCATCATTTCATCTTTTTGTTTGTTTAACTGTTTTACTTTCAATTTAGATAAAATTCATTGTTGGTGAAAGTATTTTCATATCTTTTTACCATTTTACTGCCTCTGTATTTAATTTTACGGTTTACCTTTGACTTCTCTTGTAACTTTGTTTTAACTTTCACTCTACCTGATACACTTTAACCACTGATACTCTTTGAATGTTATGTTTTTGGTGTCATTGTGAATTCTAATTTCACTTTTATCATTCACTGTACAAATTCCATCATTTTTATCTATCTTTGACTTGATTTTTTATTTCTTTGTATACAAACTGTTAGTTGAATGAAGCTTTTGATTTAAAATTTGAGAATTTGGAGCAAACAATTTTGTCAACTAGTATTGAAACTGATAGCCCAATTTCTTATTCTAATAATAACCTGCAAAAATAAAACAATTTGTTAATGAAGCAAAGGCCTGCAAGGAGGTGATTGAAGGCTTTTGAAAGACCTGTGGAATGAGATCTATCTGTGGAGGTTTAGCTCTATTTTTAGGCAGTCTTAGGCTTATTTCTACAAGTTTAAACAGTTTGCAGGAGTATTTCACTTTAACAGAGGGAATTGTGGGAAATTATTTGGTAAAGATAGTCTCAAGAAGTATTTTAGTGCTTAATTAGAAATTTGAGAGATAAAAAACTGGGTTAAGACAGGAAACAAGGGTTTCCTGAATGGTTGAGACTATAAAAGATGACTTGTCAATAGATCTATAGGTTCAAAGACCTTTTGAAGCCATGGAAATGTTTTTCGAGGGTTTATAATGAAGATTGAACTTAAAATAGAGGCTTATGATGTCGATATGTTGCAGTTGAAAGGTTTCTTTGGCCTTCAAACAGAGATTCATTTGGTTAAAACAGAGCTTTCAGGTGTGAAATGGGTCTTTCAGGTACAAAATAGGCACACAAAGAGTAAAAATTGGATTTGGGAACTGCAAAGGATTTACCAGAGGTTTACCAGTCAGGCGGAGCTTATAAAATTCACATAAAATTTATAAAAAAAGGTTTTAACCTTTATTATAAACCTTATAAAACGTAATATTGGTGAGTTACATATCTGGCAAGAAAATTTTATTGTTTGAACTGTGGAAAATCGTTGGTGGTTTCGTGTTGGTTGCAGGCGGTAAGCTGTTTTTGGATTTTGGAATGTGATCAAATGAAAAGGGGACACTTAGCATTAGGTTGTATTAGAAACCAACTTTTATCATGCAATTTTTATAAAAATTTGGTCGATCACTTTCAGAGCGCGATATGGAATGTGCATCGTTGGATTTGTTTTAACGATGCAAATGGTTGAGATCATTTTCAAAGAAGTGGCAGAAAGTCGGGTGGGACTGGGATAAATATAGGCCGTTCAATATGGAAGGTATAGATCTATGGTAGAGTTTTAATGTGACATCTGGGAAGATGTATGGCTAGGAGTAATGGGTATCGCATTGGTTTGGGACCGCTGGATTAACAAGGCCATGGTTGATCATGTGGCTATAGATAACTATGGAGGTGTCGGGATGTGGACATGTTATGCCCATGGGGAATGGGTTAAAAATGCACGAGGGGTTTAATGTATAAGTAGTATGGTAACATATCAAAGGTTTCATGCTTTAAACCTTAGTTTAAATTGTATTACGAAAGCTTCCTTTGTATTTTTATTATATAGTTTATTAAATCAAATTGATTTAACAACCATAGAGGGCGGGATATTTATATAAGGTTATTTTTAGCCAAAGTGGGTATAATTTAGGTTTTTATTTAAACACATGGGGATAAATAACTTTGGCTAAAGTTATATTAATGGGTTTTTGGGGTTATTTTATAAAAGGGAATTATATAATATAGGAAAAGGTTATTGTATAGGGAGTTATAAAATACGTTAAAGTTAATATGACAAGGGGACAATGTATACTCAAAGCACATTAACATAACTAAGAAAAGTGAAATTTAAAAGTAAAATTTCATTATAATAACTTCATCACTTCAACCTTAGGATAAGATGTGATTTTGAGGGTTTAATGCTTTCATGTGATGTGGGAAGTTAATCAAATGGGAATTAGAGTATCTTTAAGTAAAAATGAGGTTTTTACTCAGGATTATTTAGGGAAATTAATGCATGAATGGAACAATGGTGTGATTTAGGTATTAACATAGACATTTAACACTTTCAACTAATCAGCCATAGAGCCTTGGGTCCGGTCCCAACAAAAGTCAAGGAAATTCCTTGAGCCTTTCTGACTGATAGTTTAGAATGATAAATGGCTATGGGGAAGGGAAGTTAGTTATTTGCGGCCCTAGTGAATAATATTTACAATGATGCTTCTCATTTTCTTCTACCTACCCAATTTTAACCGCTAACATTTTTTCTTCCATTTTGATGAGGTGCATTTGTGTTAGCAACCTTTACAACATTTATTTTTTCTGAAAGCCATAAAACTATCTAATTCTACACTTATCTCATCTAGGAATCTATATTAAACTGTTGGATTCTCTTTATTTCTCTGCCTAACTACTGGATTTTCACGATTAAACTGTCTGGCAATTCTTTATTCTCTATCTACAACAAGTAAAATTGAAACATGACAAGTCAAGATTAAATTTTTCAACTCATCACAGATTATGGCATTTATTGACACTCTGTCATAATCAACTCCAAAAGTAAATAGTAGTAGCATTTAGACTTGCACACTTTCATGTTTTATTCGTCTTTTTTCTTTTGGGGTATATCATTTTTTCTGAGTCCTTTGATTTTTCTTCTAGGACTTTTACCCTCTTTTTTTTATTTTTTCTAATTTTTTTTACAAAATATGGGAAAATAACTTGTAGAAAGCAATGTTTGTGCATATTTACAAGACTATCATCAGTCAAGTCAAAATACTTGTCAACAAATTATAGGATAAGGAAATACTTGATTTCCTTTGTTGACTCTAGAAACTGTGCAAAAGGATCTTCCAAAATATATACACTAATTTTTAACTGATATGAACAACTGTACATCTGTTTTTGATGGCCTCCATACCATGAATATGAAATTTTATTTTCATTTTTATCTCCCTGTAAACTTTCAGATAATATTTGTGATGATATTCCTACTGATTGTAATGTTTGACTGTTGAAACCTTTATCATCGTGATTCTAAAAATCATAGTTAGTTAATAGAGTAATGCTTTAATTGCCTTCAATATTCAACATATCGGCTACTGGATCTTGAAAAACGTGGAAAAATGGTTGCAACCTATGGCATATAGGTTTCCATGAGACTTCATAAACTTCAAAAAGTTTCTCATCCTTTTCTTTAAATATGTTATACCACATTTCCTTTAAAAGCTAAAATGGTTCCAAACATAGTGGTATGGAACTTTCTTGTGTCATTTGATCATTTATGTCAATGGGAACTGATAACTGCAATTGCGAAATTGAAAAATTTTGATCAATAGTTTCTTTATCTTCTTTGTTGTCAATCACAATTCTTAAAGATTGATGATTATTGATGGCATGAAAGTTGTCTCTAATGAACTGAAATGAAGCAAAACAAAGAGGTAAATAATATTTACTTATTTCCACATTTTCTGCTTTTTCTTCCTCACTCTTATAGTTGATTTGTATTGGTTGATTACTGTCTTCAATCCGTTGAAACTGAGTTTCTTCATCCCACAAACTAGCTTCTGATTTCTCTGTATAGTTAGCTTTAGTTTGGAGAACATAACTATCATCATATTGATCATACTTAGGAAAATAATCGAAAGAAGGAATGTCATCAAACATAAATATTAAATCAGTAGATTCCTCTTCCACATATTGATCTGTAAATCCATTTTCTGATTTATGATAATTGGAATTACCAGGAATTTGTTCATGGCTATCAACCTCTACTATTTCTTCATGGTGATTCTGAATAAAAAATTCATCTTTCATAGTGATCTCCTGTGTTCTTTCATCTCGTTTTCTTACCAAAAGGCTGAGTTTTACCTCTGCAATGTTTTTCTTTTCCTCTTCTTCTGCTTTCAACTTTTCCTGTCTGATTTGCAGATTAACTTCTACATCAACTGCAATGTTCTGCATCTGTACAAGTGTTATTGGATCTATTTCTCTTAACCAGAATTATATTTCTGGATCAAAGGCACTTGGATAATGCAAGAGAGCTAAATTATGAGGAGGTCTAATATTTTCTGGCATTGAATAATAAACTTGATTAAATCTGTCTGAAATTTTTTGTATTGTTTCATTTGGATGTCTTTTTAACCGATTATATTCTTCCATGATCACAAAAGGATTAACTTTTATTATCCATCTATCAAGGAAAATTTTGATAAACTGCTGGAAATTTGAGATGCTCTCATTAGGTAGATTTTTGAACCAACTTTTTATTCTATTTTGTAAAGAAAGAGAAAAAAGTCTGATTTTAACATCATCTTCATCAATATGTTTTTGGGCAGTGATACCATTCTCTCCATCAAATCTAGGAAGATATTTGTAGTATTTTTTAGGAAAATCATGGAGTATAGAGGTAAAATAAGGGGCTTATATCTATCTAGAAATTTA
The DNA here is from genome assembly GCA_034641835.2 of Pinus albicaulis. Taxonomy (NCBI): domain Eukaryota; kingdom Viridiplantae; phylum Streptophyta; class Pinopsida; order Pinales; family Pinaceae; genus Pinus; species Pinus albicaulis. Next base: position 127,392 of record JAXQQM020079124.1, read on the forward strand.
TATGGTGCAGGGATATGTACAAGGATTGTAAGATCAGTCTTGATTATTTGAGGATTCCTAATTGGAAAATGATCATCATTAGATTCATAAGAAAGCTACTCCAAGAGATTAGAAGAATTATTACTTACAATCTACAAAGGAGAATAATTAAAAACTAATCTAAGATCATCTATGAAATACAATATACATTGAAAAAATTTCTTAATGAGAAAGAACATAATGTCTTGGGTTAAGATCCAAGTTGAAAGCTTGATCTTTCCATATTATTCTTTGAGGTTCATTCCTCCAGTGGAGTCTTTATTGTGAAATTGATTTGGAGTCCCCAGGTGGATGATTTTAACCTTTGTCTATCTGATCACTGTCCACCATCATAGATCAGATCTGAACCTGTAAAATATTTCTGAAGAAAATGTTAGTCTTCCCTAGTGGAGTCTCCAGTATGTTATCACTCTAGTAAATTTTTTATCAGAAATATTTAGAACTTTTTAACTTACTAGAGGTAACCAAGAACCTCTTTTAGAATTCAGGATCTAGCCTTCTTGAGTTCCGGAGAGGGATCTCTCCTTAAGATTTACCTATGTTTTGTAATGGATTTTAGGCTAGCTATGAGTGGAAAATTTGGTTTTATTTTTGAATGTTGGTAGGAATAAAGGACTAGAAGGGAAACCATAGAACGATCTACCTAACCATTGCGCAATGGAGTCAAATTTCTAGCTAACAAGAATTGAAAACCAAGATCAAAAGATGCAAATATGCTAAGGGCAAGTTAAATAACTTTCAGAGGGTTTGAAAGGCTAATTTGATGAAGTGATGTGATTCTGGACTAAGGGAAATTAAGAATCCTTAGATCACAGAAAGGAAGACGAAAAGGTGAGGTCAAACGAAACTAAGGAGCATTTATAAATTCTCTAGTCTGGAAATCAGCATAAAACATCAATAATGACAACTAGTAAATGCAGACAGCTTTTAACTCTATTTCTGTAATAACTTTAATATTTTATCATTTAAGAAGGAAAATACATATGATATATGAATGAAACTTAAAGAAATACACAATGAGAACATGAAAAGACTGTACTCATTTGTTTATCTCATGAATCCTTAACTATGATGTCTTTTGCTTCAGTATCCAGCTTGTTACTTCAATTTAACTCACAAAAGTCCCATTGTTTCAACAAAATAAGTCTATAGTAATCTTCAGATTTTATTCCGCACAAAAATACCTCAAAGAGCAAACTATTTATACAAATTCTAAACTAGAATATCTTGAAAAAATATCAAGATTGGTTCACAAATATCTCTAACTATTTTACTTAAATAGAACTTAAGTAAAGGACACTAAAGACTAATGCATCTATTTGGCACTATTTTTTATGGATAGGTGATGAGTAAGAGGATAATTTGAATTTGATCCAACTCTTAGTTGATGATGAGACATCCAAGTCACTAACTGCTTCCTTTCTTTGTGCATTCTACTCCAACAATTGTGCAAACTTGGGGTCCAATGATATATTTGTGTTTCTCAATCCAAAATATATATGTAAAAATTGAAAGAGGTTAGTATGGGTAACTATGTTGGTGAAATAAAAATCTTTCAGTTTCCTAAGATTCCTCTCCAACTATGCACAATATGCTCCACACAATGATGTGTAAAACAAAGTTTTTAAGAGTCTGAAAAATAGGCTGTAAAGATGTGCATGTATCTCTCATTATGAAATGACTACTCAAAAAGTGAGATAAGGTTTTGTAGATGGGTCTCTTAGGAACAAAAACCTCTTTCTGTTTTGTAACATATGTTTCTTATTGGCCAAAATATTCTCTGCAAAATGATGACTTGTCAAGAATTTTCTACAAAAAATGGTCTCCAATATTGTTTAATATTTCCCAATCCACAATGGTTGTTAGAAAAGTGAGAGAGGTTTTTGTAGATGGCCATCTCAAGAACATAAACCACCTTTAGTTTTGAAAAATTCATCTTGGATTGGTCACAATACTTTCTGCAAAATAATGTATTAAACATGAATTTCTACAAAAATGTTCCTTCTTGTTGTGTTTTCATCTTTTCACCTTTTTGTTCTTTTAACTGTTTTACTTTCACTTTAGATAAAATTCATTATCGGTGAAAGTATTTTCATATATTTTTACCATTTTACTACCTTTGTATTTACTTTTACAGTTTACCTTTGACTGCTCTTGTAACTTTGTTTTAACTTTCACTCTGACTTTTACCTAATACACTTTAACCACTAATACTCTTTTGACTGTTATGTTTTTAGTGTCATTGTGAATTCTAATTTCATTTTTATCATTCACTGTGAAAATTCCATCATTATGATCTCTCTTTGACTTGATTTTTTTCTTTATTTGTATACAAATTGTTAGTTGAATGAAGCTTTTGATTTAAAATCTGAGAATTTGGAGCAAACAATTTTGTCAACTAGTATTGAAACTGATGGCCCAATTTATTATTCTGATAATAACCTGCAAAAAAAAACAATTTTGTTTATAGGTTGCTAATAGGATGAATATGCTAAAGAGTCTTTTGATGCCCTGAAACATGCTCTCACATACGCTCCCTTGATTCGTCCCCCTGACTTTGATAGGGATTTCATCCTATACATCTCAGCCTCCACCCATTCGGTCGTTGGGGTCCTTATTCAGGAAGAGGACAACAAATTCAAGCATGTTATATATTATGTTAGTAAGAGCCTGGTAGGCCCCCCCATTATCCTATTCAAGTGAAGAGAAATTAGCACTGGCTGTCATGTTATTGGTCTAAACAATTCATCATTACATCCTCATGCATTCCACCAAGGTTGTGACTAATTCCAACCCTATCGCCTTCCTATTGAGCCGCCAAATCACCAATGGGAAATACACCCATTGGATCGTTATCCTCCAGGAATTCGATCTTGAATTTGTCACACCCAAGAGTACGAAAGGTTTAGCCCTCGCTGAATTCATTTTTGAATAACATACTAGTACGCAAGATCCTCTAGTTAATGATGATTTCTCGATGCACACTTTTTTGCCATTTCAACACATGATCCTTGGTATGGTGACATCCTCACTTATTCACGAACCCAAAAGTTCACCCTCCATCTTGAACGTGATGCTCAATGAAGTATCTAACGTAAGGCCCCCCACTACCTTCTTATTGTTGACGACCTTTATCATTGCGGTGTAGATATTGTCCTTTTTTGTTGTCTCACACACGTTGAAGCTGAACAGGTCATCAATGCTTGCCATAGTAGTGCTTGTGGTGGTCACCTCTCCGGTGTCACCACTACCCAGAGATTCATGCACGTTGGGTATTTTTGGGCTTCTCTCTTCGGTGATTGCATTGAGGTAGTCAAACAATGTTCCAATTTCCAACATTTCGCCCCTAAGGCGAGAGCCCCTTCGGCTCCCCTCCATCCTGTCATCTCAGCTGGTGCCTTTTGTAAGTGGGCCATATAATTTATGGATTTTTGACCTTCATCTGCTGGTAACCACAGGTATATCATCATGGCAGTTGACTATTTCATAAAATGGGATAAGTTCATGCCAACGTTTAATAACAGGCTAGCTACCACAACCCTATTTTTATTTAACCATATTATCGCTCGATTCAGAGTTCTTATTGGTCTCTGACCATGGACAAAATTTTTAATATGAGATATGGTGTGAGCTATCCTCTCTGTTCGGCTTTGAGCACCAATATTCATCCTCCTATTACCCCGAAGGTAATGGCCAAGTTGAAGCAGTGAATAAAATTCTTAAAACCATGCTTCAACAGATGGTGGATAAGCACAAAACCAACTGGAACCTTGTGCTCTTTCCTTCTTTGTGGGGCTATAGAACTTATGTTAAAACTACCACTGGGTTTACTCATTTCCACCTTGTTTTTGGAGAGGGGGCAGTTTTACCGATCGATTGTAAAATCCCTTCCCTTCATCTATCCGTCGAACTTCTCCCTCACACCCAACCTTTAGAACAACAACTTATCATGCTTGAGCATGCTTCCGAAGACCATCATGTTGCATTAAAAAACATCGAAGCGGCTAAGAAACACACTAAAGATCAGTATGATTGAAAATTCCACCCTCATACTTTTCACGAAGGTGATCTCATTCTGGTGTATGATTAGATCCATGATGTCCTCGTTCATGGAAATTTTCACTCATTATGGCTAGGTCCTTACATGATTAGTAAGGATTTAGGTAAAGGGGCATGCCTCTTAGAGGATTTCAAAGGCCACCCCCTTCCTAACCCTTGTAGTGCACTCTATCTTAATAAATATTACCCTTAACATTTCCTTCCTGAAATGCATGTTCTATTTCTTTTAGGTTGCCACCTTATGATTTTTTGTGATTTGATCCTTCACGAGGACACATTTTTCCAAGAAGGGTCACTTCACCACTCCTCAAAATATAATTTCTTCACTTGCAAAACTTGTACTCGGGACACCACTTTGCCTCCATACTTCTAAATTCTCGTATTGACCTTCATCATGATTAAACATCTTGTACTCATGTTTTCATGGTCCACACTGGACCTTTTTTGTGTGGCAACATTATCGAGTCACCGTTGTTTATAGCATCCGAGTTGAGTCATCAACGCATCCATGGATTCTATCTCGTGTCCCTTTGTATCCCACTATAGTCCTCCATTCTTCATTGCTTGATTCCTCTCTCGTGTCACAGATTATGGCCTTTAATCCTACTGTCCCATGTCCCCTTTGATATTGTGTTATTTGCTACTAGGTCATCCATTCCCTTTATTCTCTAACAAGGGAATTCGTCCATTTTCTACTCAGTAACCTTCATTTCATCATCATCCCTAGTTTCAGTATGTTAGTCACTCTACTATTATCTCTCATGCCTTAGTTGAGGATCCCTTATTTCATCACCTATGGTAGAACTCCTTCTATCGACATTAGCTCATTAATTCCAAAATACAGGTCTAGAGGGTGTTGTACCTCGGTTCCAACTTCCACTTTTGTTCGATGCCTTGGATCAAGCAAAGGGACCCCGTATTGCCATTTGACTTGATTGTTTCTCATGTCCAGCTCCATCCGACATGATTGATATTTGTATACTTGATGGTTCAGTGATGTAGAAGATTGTACCGGTGATCCCCAGGTGTGTGTGAGATGTTTCAGACATCACTAGGGGGTGGCCCTTCAGGTAGTCCCCCACATGCCCAACTGACCTCTTCATTACAGCCTTCTATGTAGCTCCACATATTTGATGGTTCCGACCTCAGCCGCGTGCATCGCCTTTCATTATGGGAATTTTGAGGTCTAAAATGGGCCTCCTAAGAAAAATGTACAACCAAAATAAAATTTATAAGAACCAATAGGATTCAAGATGATGATGTCAACCATGGGGGATGATTCACCATTTTTTTAAGTAAAATGGTAAAAATATTAAAAAATAATAAAGTAATAAAACTACTTTTTCAACTAGTATTTTCAACTTATCTCCCAAAGTTTTTACTCAAATTTCAAGTGGGAGTACTCGTTAGATGAAAAATGTAATTCCTCATCCAAGGAGTACCCATGTTGAATACTTTCGATGGACCCTGCTATGAGAAAAAAGAGAAATACATGAAAAACATGATTGCAATCACGTTTTTCATGTATTTCTCATTTTTCGTGTAGCAGGGTCCATCAAAAGTATGCAACATGGCTACTCCTTGGATGATGAATTAAATTTTTCATTCAACGAGTACTCCCACTCGAAATTTGAGTAAAAAATTTGGGAGATAAGTTTAAAATACGAGTTGAAAAAGTAGTTTTTTTCTTTTCAATTTGATGATTTCATGAAATCTTACTTTATTATTTCCACTATTATTTTATAATTTCCTTAAGAGACCCATTTTAGACCTAAAAATTCCCCTAATGTAGTTTGCATGTATCATTCATATTTCAGAGCCCTTTCCTGTTTACAGGGCCTCTTTGGTTGTACTTATATCTCATGTACTCATATATTATTGTATAAGTCCTGGCTATTATCCCAGGCACAATATGTATGTGGGATCCATTATCATGTTTTTATCTCGCTCATGTTCATGCCAACATGTACTATATAGTTCAGTCCCTTGTTTACTGGAAGCATTATTTTTTGTACTTTGTCTCAGCGGGCATAGGAATGCCTACCCTGCCTCTTGTAGCTCAGGTACTCACTCATAAAAGAGACTTTTCTCACCTATAAGTATTGCCTCCTTAGTGTCTTGTCCTCTAGCGCTTTGGTCTACCTTATATTTCTCTCTCTCTGACTTCCCCTTTGATGTCTAGCGATTGAGTTCTTACAACGTACTTCAGTCATAGAATTAGCTCGTAACGATCGCACGTTGGGGGGAAATCTGTTACACCAATTTTTGGTCATCTAACCTGTTACTATTAGATGGACCAAAGTACACCATATAAGACCAATTTTACCCTAAGTAAAATTTCTTTCACTATGAAAAATAACTTAGTAATCCTTAATTTATTAAGTTGTTTATGTTCTAAACAGGGAACCCCATGAGGAAATATTGAATAAATCCATATTTGTTTCATTTTCCTTAAGGAATAATTAGTTAAACAACTGTTTAATTAATATTCGTAGTCATATTTAACCCAAAAGAGGAAAATTAATGAGATAAATCATTATTTATCTTATTATTTTCTATGAATAATTATTGAAACATTATTTGAATAATATTCCTTGTTAAATTTGACTAAATAATTTATAAATAATTGAATAAATCACTATTTATTTGATTATTACTCAACCACATCCTTAAAATAATAAATAAATCATTTATTTTTCTATTATTTACAAATAAAGGCATTTGACCAAATTCAAATTCTTTTTCCCTCCAACAAATATAATAAAATATTCCATAAAAGTTGGATCTAGATTTGGTTAGTAATATTTTAATTACGCACCAATATGTAGACTAACTCAATATTTTGTTATAAATATAAGGGTTTTTCCATTCAATCACTACCTCTTGTTGCCTAAAGATTGCTCTAGATCTATATTTTTGGTTTGACTTTGATCCTTCGTCATTGTCATATTTTGCTACCATTTTTCTTGTGAGCTCCCTTTGAGTTCCATTTTTTGTCTGGGTTTTCTACACCATCAAGAGAGAGATATATCTTAGATCTGAAGTGCCGAGGACTTAAAAGAACCCATCCCATTGAGGGGGACTAGTAACATCTTTCTATGTTCCCTTCCCAGGTGAAAAAAAATACAAAAATTCTTTAAAAATATTCGTCTTGTCTATTGGATTCATGGAGAAACTCATGCTTTTATGTATTTCTTAATGTCTTTTACTGCATAGATCTATATTTTGCAGCATTTATCTTGGTCAACTAACTACATATCTAAAGAAATTGGCAACCATCTTTGATGTTAGGGTTGTTTGTTATGCACAGTTAAAGTGAGATTTTTTCGTACACTTGCAATTAGAATTCATCCTAACAGTTAATGCTAATATGCAAATTATGGAGTTAAACCCGGATTAGACCGCATTAAACAAGTTTTATTTGTTGATTTACTTCCACCGATAAATAGTGTAAGGCCCACAGTCTTGAGCGCTTCAGACACATGGGAGGGGGTTGGCCCCTTCTGGAGCCCCAACTTCGGCACTGTCAAACGATAAGTAGATGGAGCAGCCCATACATAATAAGGAACTTGTGATGGTATTGTGGTAAATGGGAATGCTAGCTTTGGGGAGGTCGCGTGGTCGACCGCAACCTCCGCCCCGCGTCGGTTATAAACGTTTTGTAAATAGAACTTTGGTTGAGACCATAGAGTTGAAATTTGTATTACTCGCACTCCTCCGACCTTTAATTCAATTCTTGTATATAAATAATGTATGCAATTAATATATGTGTGCCCAACATTTGAGTTCAATTATTGGAATAAATAATATGTGCCATACAACCTTGCCATGGGGGAGGGCATGTGGAAGCCTCCAGCTGCACCACGTGGCCCTTCTCCATTGGACTAAATTTAACCATAAAAGTAAATAATCTACCATAGATATAAATTTTGAAATTAGGATTAGGACAAAAATTTCAATTTCCCCAACCAACATTGGCGAATCTGATTGTGACACTTGTCACAGTATCATTGGCTGAAAATTGGAGAATATTCCCTAAAGATTCTTGAGGTGCTAACTAGACTACCAAGTCATTAGTCTATCATTTTATTGCACATGTTTTACATGTTTGACAAAAAAAACAACAAACCATAACTTACTCATATGAACTTGGATTTTTATGAAACAAGTTGTGCTGGAATCCTGGTGACGAGCTCTATCAGTTTGTTCTAGTTTGGAGCATTTATGAGTACTTTAATTTTTGAGATAAACACTAAGCCTCTGATCAAGGACCTTCACCATTTTGTGACATGTCCCAAAAATCATTTTTGAAACTTTCATTTTTTGTCAGGCTTGTAGGCTCTCCTCCTTGAGACATGCTTACTGAAAACTCATAAATATTTGGACGTGAAACTCGAGGTGGATCATGTGGTAACTTTGTCTTCCTTCTCCTTGTTCCAACTTGGGAATCTGCACCAAAAAGTTTTCCTTCTCCTCTCTGGAGCTTTAACCTTGTAAGAATTTTCACCCTGCAAATAGTCAAACCCTCATTGCAAAAGAAACCCAAACTAACAAAAAACATGTAGCTCTGATATCAACTGATCTGAATGGAGGATTTTAGTAATTCCCAACTTATTCCCCTTTAATATTTTAAACATCTTTTCTTCTTATGTGAATAGTATTTAGCTGAGTAAAAATTTACTTCAATGGTTTCTTTTAAGTTTCTTTCAATAGTGTAATTCCATGAATAAATTGTAAAGCATGAAATCATCAAACACTTGAAAATAAATATGCATCAAACCACAAGACAAAATTGATTGATGAAGGAGTTCACACATCTTGGGCTACATCTCCTGACCTGTCAACATGACTAGACCTCTCTTATATTCGTTGTAAAAATTACATATCAGTTTTCTACCACTAACATGTTGTTATTACCCCTTCAAGGTAATGTTATACTACAAATAACTCTCACAGTATGAGCAATATAGCATATCTCCTACACAGATGACATACTTTCACCAGTGAGATGTAGAAAAACCCTCACATAAACCCTTAAATTCCACACTAAAGAATAAAATAAACAACTTCATGAATAAATAATTCAAATGAGAGTTGAACCATGCTAGTCACAGCTACTACATAAAGCATTCTGGAGATGGGAAAACCCCTATGAGGTCTCCTTAATTCCCAACAACATCCAAAACTGCTTCAAACATCTGATTCATCCATACACCTTACTTTTCAAACCTGCACTATGACCTTGACGATGTTCTCACATTAGTAAAAATAGGTTACAAATGGATTCACAGCATCCAAAAACCACTAAGTAGCCTCTTCTGGCTCTTCAATTCGTCTTTAGGTGAAGCAGATATGGCCTCCTCTTCTTGTATCCCTTGGCATCTTTAATCTTCAAGCTAGAAAAATACCTTCCAAAAGTGTTACTCTGCCTCTAAAAACTATACCAATGAGTCAGGAATGCTTGAAAATGGCTACCTAGCCTCTTCCTATTCTTCATTTTGTCGAAAAATGCCCAAGTTATGACTTCCTCCAGTTTCTCCTAGGAAAACTCAGTTAAATTTGGTAAACTGGAGTTAAATGCAGTTAAATTGGCACTTTTTCCATTTCAGTTGAACTCTGTTAATTAGTGCACAATTAACTTTTAATTGGACTTAACGCGCTAATTAAGCATGCTTAACTCGCTAACTCTGCACTTATCTGTATCTACATTAACATCTTGGATTAGCACTAATTATGTGATTACAGACTAATAAATCTAGGTTAACTCTATGCTTAACATTCTCCGGTGGTGGTCATAGCACTGAGACCACATGGAGCGGGGCTGGACCCCTTTTCTTCTGCCATATCATACTATATAGGTTAAATGGAAGTCATGGCAATAGTCTATTAAGAATCATGGTTGTGGCATAGTGATAATGTTTGCATGTAGGGTGGGAGAGGTTGTCAAGTATAGTGTAGACCTTGGTCTAACCTTCACCATAATATTCTTACACCACAATGTAATCCATAAGGGGGCACATGGCAGCCCCAACCACCACGTGTCCTCACCTTGTTGGTCCTTCAAGCTACAATAAAACACTAACAATCAACCAAAAATTTCAGCCAACCACTATATGACGCTTGTCATCTCCTCATTCGGCCAAAGAAAAATTTAATTTGACCAAAATTTGATCCTACACAATCACTTGCCACGTCAACAGTATGGACTGCTGACTGGGCATTTGAATGTCTCTTTTTTTTTAATTTACTTGTTTGGCAAAGAGGACAGAATTCGTTTCCAGGAGCATAGAGAGACCATTTTTCATGAAAAAAAGTGCACCAGATTCAGAATGGTGAGAACTACGTAGTCGTTTAGGTTTCTAGAAATTCTGAGAACTTTGATTTTTGAGCTTAAATTTCAGCTCCTATAAACAAGTTTGTAGTATTGCATTCCATACTTCTTCGAAATATGTTTCAGATATTTTGTTTGTGAGAAGAAGATGCCTTATTTTGCTTTTTGCACTTGTAAACCAACAAAATATGTTAGTTCCCAAAGTAAAGGCATTTAAACTTCTTACTGCATAACAGAAGGAAATTTTTGACTCATGGATTCTTCATTACTCCCAAAAATGATTTCATCAACATAAACAACAATGATTAACAGTTTTTCATCCTTAATTTTTGTGGACAGGTTACTGTCTGCAGATCATTTTGTGAAGCCATGTTGTTGAATTTATTTCTCAAGACAAGAATACCATGCCTGTGGAGCTTGTTTTAGACCATATAAAGCCTTTTTGAGTTTGAAAACAAGCTTTTCATCATTCCCAAAAATGAATTCTTATGTTTGTTCTATATATACTTCTTCTACTTGGTCTCCATTAAGGAAAGTCGATTTTACATCCATTTGATAAAATTTGAAATGTTGGACACTTGAAAATGAAATAAAAATTCTTATGGCTTCAAGTCTGGCTATTGGTCAAAATGTTTCTTCAAATTCTATACCTTCTTGAGCGTAACCTTTATCAAGAAGTCTCGATTTGTTTCTAATTACATCTCCATTTTAATTTAAGTTATTTTTGAATATCCATTTGGCTCAGTAAAATTTTTATCATGAGGCCTTGGAACCAATTCCTAAGTATTATTCTTTTCAATTTCATCAAGTTATTCATCCATGGCATTAATCCAAAATCCATCTTTACTAGTTTGATTTAAAATTTGTGCTTCAATGGTGAATAATAGTGCTAGATAACTAGGAGTCCCACAAGTGTTCTTCATGTTTGCACCCCGGATTTCATTTCTCCCTAAATTTAAGATTCTAGATGATTATTTTGAACATGCCTAGATGGAGCCTTTGATTTATCTCATGTCTTATTCTGATGCTTCATTAGTTTCTTCTTCTATATCATTGTTATTTGATGTGGGAAACCATTCATCATCATCATCGTCGTCGTCTTTTGTTTTTGTTTCATTTTTTAGAGTTGTGCATGCTTCATTAATCACAACATAAATACATAAAGAAATTTTTCGAGGTCTCTTATTGTAGCATTTGTATCCTTTACTTCTATAAGAGTAACCAAGAGCTATTCTTTCATCTTCTCTTGCTTCAAACTTACTGAGTTTTTCATCATTTTTATTGATGAAATGTTTGCCTCCAAAAACTCTAAAATGCTTCAAACTGGGAGGCTTACCATACAATATTTCATAAGGAGTTTTATCACTATTCACACAAACATGGGCCTTGTTGAGAATATTTACTATGGTATGTTTAGGTTCACCCCAAAAGGTGTCAGGTGTCCTAGAATCATCAAGATAGCATGAGCCATTTTCTGAATTGTTCTATTCATTATTTCTTCCACGCTATTCTTTTTAGGAGTTCCAGCTACATAAAATTGTCGTTTTATGCCATATTGTTCATAGAAATAAAATAATTCATCCGATATGTATTCTCCTCCTTGGTCAGATCTGAGACATTTGATATTTAGATCTAATTAGTTTTCAACTAATTCTTTGAAGTCCTCAAATTTATCAAATTATTCATCTTTGTGTTTCAATAAACCGATCCAACATACTATAGAAAAGTCATCAATGAATAAGATATAGTACTGTTCTCCACGAGGTGAATTTTTATTTACATGTCCACATAAATGTGTATCTATAAGTTCAAGAGGCTTACTTGTTGATCCTTATTTGGAATTAAATTGAACTCTTGTTTGTTTATTGAATTGACATGACTTACATATGGTACTTTCTGGTAGGGTGATGTTGGGTAGATCACGAAGAACTTTGAGCCTTCTTGATTTTCTTATTTGAGAAAAGCTTAGATGCCCCAACCTTTTGTGCCATAACCATTTTTCCATAGCTTTTCCTCGATAACATTTTTCTTGGCCACCTTTCAATATATACATATATCTTTGCATTCTTGTTCGTTTTGTTATGGTCTTTCCTCTGTCAAGTTCACGAACCACACATTATTTTGATCAAAAAATACTTCATTTCCTTGGTCACGCATTTGTTTAACACTTAAAAATTTATGCTTTAATCCATAAACATACATAAAATTACCGTATTTAACCTTTTCTTTTATAAAAATAGATCATTTACCTTAGATTGAACCTCATGCTGAGAGAAGTAGTTCTGAGGTAACCTCAAACCACACTTAGCCAAGTAGCTAGCACTACTAGGCAAGGAGAGGGCTCTCTCCGTATAGAACACATTAAAAACTACTAAGGAATGAATATATTTGGCTAGATATAGTATGTCAAGGTTTTGATTTTTATTTGTGTAGGGTTTTGCTAGATTAGGAGGAGTCAAACAACTAGGGCAAGGAAATTAGGTCAAAATTTGCAGGGTGTTCTATGGGGCAAGGTAGGTATAAGCTTTTGAAATTTAAAGGATGATTATGGTGAGATGAAAATACTAGTGAGGAGTTAGGAAGAGCATATAAGATGAATTCTCCCTAAACAAAAGAAAATAAACAAATTATGCTAAATTTCTCAAAATAGAGCATGAAAACATGAATTCTACCTTTCAACTTGAAATTAAGCATATCATAGACATGGAAATGGTTTATGAGTTTACAATAAATTCATACAAATTATCAAAAATGAAAAAATATGTAAAACCATTCATACCACATGGATCCAAAAGAAATAGCTACAAATTTATCATTAATATCCAGGCCAAACTGATACAAATATGTCTCTTGAGATGCAAAATCTCCAAGTGAGTCCAACCATTACAATGAATCAGAAAATACATCATATAGATCTCAAATACACTCTTCCTAGCCTCGGGGAGTCAAATCCATGAGATACAGATCAGTTTCACCTACTCCTAAACAAGAATCTGAAGACTAGGAAAACTCAACAATTTGCCTCTAAAAGAGAGGGAACTGATTCATTTGACCTCTAGAGGATTTATCTGATGTATATACCCTAGATAACAATAATAACATGACATTTACATTTATATTTACCTTTTACATCAGTAATTTCTCATTTCCCAAGATAAAAGATAAAAATTCAAAATTTGTTGAAGATGATGAAAATGACATTTTCCTCGCAAAAACGCAATGCCATGGCAGAAAAAATAGCCTCTCTTGCAAGCAATGTTTGGAGGCCTTCCTGGTGTCCAAAGCATCTCCATGATAGCTCATTGGAAATATCTTTGAATTTAGTTTCCAAATATGCCCTAGTTTGAAAAATGGGGTCCCTCGTCCTTGTCAAAAATCATGTTTCCCAAGGCTGGTATTAGCACAGCGCCAAGGTCAAAAAGAAGACAGAAACATGAAAAATTGGTGCGTTTTTGCCCTTTTGAGGGACCAATTCTCTCGAAAATTTTCTGAAACGTGTTGTGGTTGATGTCTTCATCATTCTGAACATTATGGTGATGACCATTTTTCCATTAGATGTTCCAACGAAAATCACAGCTTCAAGGGCACTATGTTTTTGGCAGTGTGACTATGTGCCAAAATTTCCCAAAAACCAAAAATTGCACTAAAGTTCCAAATGTGCCAAAAATTTTCCAAAATGGTGAGGTTACTTGCTGATCAAGGGCTAGAGGCATGAAGAGACACCTCAAAAATTATGTCTAACCTCTCCTTCTCCTTTTGCTTGGTCAAAGTTTGAATCTTTGCATGGGCTCGTTTGAGCTTGGCCCTTGCAATTTTGTTTCTCATGACATAGTTCTTTGCCATTTTCCACTGAATATCATTGTCCTTCTTTGCCTTCTCTAGCAAGCTCTCCAGATTCAATTTGGCTCTATCAGGCCATGACTCTCTATCTCTACTAATCTCAAGGGAAATCAGCTCACTTGGAGTGAGCTGCTTTGCCGACTCAACTTGTTTCTGTCTCTCACGGGCTAGAGCTCTTTTCAGCCCTCTAGTCTTTGGTCTTTGTATAGGAGGTTGATCCTCCTCATCATAAACCTCACCAAATATATCTAAGGTATCCTCCAATAAGGCTTTAGCCCTCTCTACCTTTTTCTTTGCTTTGATGGTCTTTACCTAACTGATAATGTGCTTGGTCATCAGTTGTTGATTTTCTTGCTCAAGAAAACCAATCATATATTGTGCTCTGTCAATATTGGCTTGAACTTCACTAATATTTTCCTCTTTTCTTCTAATTAATGCACTAGTGATTCTATCCTCGTCCTCCTCATCAAGGTCAATCAACTGAAACTCCTGCTATGTTTTATTTCTGTCTTCCTGCTCCTCAATGATTGTCTCTTTAGCCTTTTTTTTTTCCCTTGTCAACCTGTTTTGTTGATAAAGAAGGCATGGCCCCTTTCACTCCAAGTGAAGCAAACACATGCTTGTGACCTCTCTGATAGGTCTTCAGAAATGTCTCAACATCAGTAACTTTAGCCCAATCTGCCTCAATGTCCTTTTCACTGCATGATGCCTTAGTATCATGATGTGATGATGGTGAAGGATTACGGAAAGGTGAAGAAGTAGGATCAACATGAGGTGAATGAAAATGAATAGGTGATGATGTATGAGAAATAGGCTGATATGGAGAAGTGGATATGGGAGGATAAGATGATGAAGGGATACTCTGCTCATGATGACTAGGTTGGGTAGTGAAAATTTTATTTGCAATGAATGTGTCCCATGAGATGTTCTTCTACTCTAGCTGATGCATGACTACGATATTAATGAGGGAATGGTGGAAAATAATTTTCATTTTATGATTATAATGCCTCCTTTGTACGATGTATGTCATCTTGTCAATTTTTTGGGAGAGACAGTAAGGGATATGAAGCATTCTGACTCTAGTAAAGTGCATGAGGAGTCGAATATGGTATGAATAAAGTCGAGAAAACCTCCCCTCACAAGTGAAATACTTCATGATTACTTTCATCATGGGGACTCACTAGTCAAGGAGATGAGAGAATGGGAAAACCATTTTCTTAGCATCCTTATATCTAGGTTTGAGATATGGTTCATAATAGCTCATATCAAGGTTTACCTTTTTGAGCGATTTCTCTCCTACATTAGGGATCCCTGTAGTAGCCGAAATATCACTAGTGGACATGGTAAAAGTGACCACAGTAAGAGTGACCCGCCCATCATGAATATTTGTGATGAAAAACCTTGTTAATTTAGGGTGATACTGAATCTGCTGCACCCTCTCAAAGAACTCAAAGCAACCAAGATGTTTTAAAAAATACACAATGAGACAGAGGCCATGAGTTCCCTTGTGGTTATTGATTCATATATGTTAGTTTTCCCTCCTTTTTGATCATTTTTCTTTGGTGATTGTTCCTCGCTGATACTTATATCCTCCTCTTCAAACATATTGAGCTTGAAGGCTTTGAAACCCTAGGGATGAGGTAGATGGGAATGGGGAGTGAAAATAGGTCTAGGGAATAGGGATAGGGTTATAAAAATTTAGGTCCATGAGGGCAGGGGTTATTGAACTCAGGGAGGTGATAGGGATAAAAATGTTTAGGGAATTGCGAATTAGAATTTATTTACAGGGTTGATAGGGCTTCCTAGGAAATTGAGATTCCTATGACTTAGGGTTTAGGGGGAAAGGGATTTAGGAAGAGTGATATGGTTTTGTAGGGAAGGAGTAAGGTCTATAGTGATGTAGGAAGATAATGTGAGGTTTATGAGTGCCAAATTTGGGAACAATGGGAACAAAGATGGAATGTAGGGTTTATAGCCTATCCAACTTCAAAATTTCACATAGAGACCAAAATCACCACTAAAATCCTCTTGAAGGCAGCAAGGAGTTAAAAATCACATGTTACTTACTTGTCAAATGTGTTGGAGAAAATTTTTGTGAATAATCGAGGCACTTTGACTGAGTTCCTAGCCTTAGGGACCAAACTTGGCATTAGCACAGTGCTCAAACATTAGCGCAGCACCCCTGTGTATTAGCGCATCAGCAGTGTAAAAAGAAATGAATTTTTCTATATTTAGCGTAGTGTGGCTGGGTATTAGCACAACCCTCGGACATTAGCGTAGCGTCGACGTGAAAAAATGCAGCACCAAGAAATTTTTACTCAAACTTCAAAAAAACTCAGATTTTCTCCTTTGCTGAACACTCTTGATGGCTAAATGGAAACAATGACTTATTTTGAAGTGCTTGATGGGCTTTATAGCTTTAGCGGATTTGAAATTTAATTAAAATTACCCACTTTTCTAATGTTCACTTTTCCTCTTTGACACTGATACTCTTTTTGCTTTGTTAGTTTTGGCATTGCAGGCTTGGTCAACCTAGAGTTTCACTTTCCTTACTTACTTGGGTTGGACATGATTACACTTTGACAGCTTTGGGATTGCATTTATTAGATATAAAAACATGAAATTACATTTGGATAAATAAAAATATATTACATATTGAATTTTATATCAAAATGAAATTTTGATATAAAAATATTTAAACTGAAAAATACAACTTTGAAGGTATAATAATCATATCATAATGATATTATTTAGTCCCTCTCATTTATGTGTTGACTTCATCTGAATGAAGGAATGACCTTGAGAAATGAAAAACCCTAATGAACTAATGGGACTGCTTTTTTTGACCTGACCTTTGAATGAGATTTTGAATTTGAAGACTTCCAAGTGAATAGATCATTTCCATAGGTGTTTTTATGCTCAAGGAGACAAGAAAATGAGTCAGCCAATATGATCTTCTGAGGGAGAATGAAGCTTATTCAACAAAGATAACCACCGGTGGAACAATTTTATTTCATGACCTAATGGAATGATGAAATTTTTTTTGAGAATGGGACACCTAAGATGCACATGCAAATGTATTTGATCCCTAGTGGAAGTATGCAAATACTAACACTAACATACAGGTCCACATAAATTAGTATCTATAAGTTCAAGAGGCTTACTTGTTGATCCTTCTTTGGCATTAAATTGAACTATGGTTTGTTTACTGAATTGACATGACTTACATATGGTACTTTTTGGTAGGGTGATGTTGGGTATATCACGAAGAAATTTGAGCCTACTTGATTTTCTTATTTGAGAAAATTTCAGATGACCCAACCTTTTGTGCCATAACCAGTTTTCCACAGCTTTTCCTAGATAAAAATTTTCTTGGCCACCTTTCAATATATACATATTTCTCCATGTTCTTGTTTGTTTTTTTATGGTATTTCCTATGTCAAGTTCATGAACCACAAATTATTTTGTGTAGAAAATACTTAATTTCCTTGGTCACACATTTGTCTAACACTCAACAAGCTATTCTTTAATCCATCAACATACATAAAATTACTAGCTTTAAATTTTTGTTTTAGAAAAACAAATAATATACCTTTAATGACAATGGGAGAGTCATTTCCAAAAATAACATTATTTTCCTTTTCTAACGCATTGTATGAAATGAGTTTATCTTTATCACCTGTCATGTGTTTTGAACATCCACTATCAATGTACCATTGATTTTATTTTCCTTTTGCAAATAGATCATTTCCACAACTTTTGAATTGTAAGTCTTTTTATTTCCATACCTTAGAATTTGTTGATATTTGTTCTTATGGCTGTAGTTTGCTCCTGCATTCAGATTCATCATGTCCAAAGTTATTGCAAAAATATCATTCAATTTCATATTTAAGAGGAGAGAAATTGTTATAAGTATTCTTCTTGATTCCTGTCTCATTTCTTTGTTTTCTTTCTTCTCTATTCATGATGGTTTTGTATACAACACATTGAGGAGCTTTGTGACCGAAATTATGAAATGAGAAAAAATTTCCATTAAAGAAGAAATTTATGTGATCATAGAACCTTCTAGTGTTCGTTACCTTTTTATTGATGCTTTTGTTCTTATTCATTATTGAATTAGAGAAAAAATTATTTTCCTACGAATTGTTTTTGTTCTTCTACTGAGTGTTCAAACTTTGCTGGTTGGATTTTGTTGCATTTAGATAGCTTCTGGTTGTGGCTGGGAATTTCTCTATATATGACGATTCACCGATGTATCCAAGACCTGTCTTCATAAGAGGAGAGCGTTGAACCTTGATAATTTCATCTAAGGTTTCAGATCCTTTCAAAATCTAAGGTTTATAGTTTTTATTTTCTCTAGTTCCTTTCTTAGGCTTACTATTTCACATTCTAACTTCTCATTATGCTTCTATTTCTTTATGAGTTGATTATATAGTGTATCTATGGCTATCCTGTTTTATTCCAAGAATATTTTGAGTCGAGTGATTTCTTCAAACAAATCATTTTCTTATAAATCATCCATAAAATTATCTTTACACTCATTAGTGTATTTTTCAAATGCAATGAGTAATTTAAGGTCTTGATCAGATTATTCTTCTTCACTATTTGACAAGCCATCAATATATTTATGAGTATAATAAATTTCCATATTTTCAAATTGTATCCTATTACCTTTTTCTATATCCTTTCCCTTGTCATGATTATCTTTCTGAGGACATTTATCAGCATAATCACCCACTCTTCCACAAGAAAACCATTTGAAGGAAAACTTACATATGAACCTTTCGGTGCCAAGTTGAAGTTTCTTTACAAAATTTACCTCATCTTCTTCTGTTACATATCCAGATTCCTTTTTTTCTTACTTTTCCTTTCCGTTTTTCATAGCTTTAGATGCGGCTTCTCTAACTTCATACGAACCTCCTTTTCTTATTTCAAAAGTAGTCAGGATCCCATTAATTTGAACAACAGTAAGAGTTTACAGATCCTGCTTCTCCTCAATGGAAATTTTTTTTGACTCGAATTTAGGAGTTAGAGATTGTTAGTTTTATTTTTTGCATTCTAGCACCAGTGATCAAAATATCTCTTTTCACATCATATTAGGGTTCCATTCTGATTTTTTTTATCATTCCACTAGGTCATGCAAACATTTGGTCACTGATTAGGATATTGAGATCATTAGTACTCATTTCACCTCCATGGTCAATGGAAATCATCATGATTAGGTCATTCATTATTGAAACAGTCCCATAGTCATCATGATCATCATTCAGCTCATTCTTCCATGTTGTGCCATCACATCATTAGGTCATAGGGTCAAAACCATGAAAATTGGTCATTTCACCATCAAATTCATCTCTTAAAGTAGTAATAGTCAAAGGTCTTCAACAATTTCAGGTTCCAAACTATCATTTGCAAGTAAGTGGTTTTGTGTTTACCATATTTGTCTCTCATTTGTGCTTGGAAAGTTGTTACACATCAATTTTTCACCGTCCCTGCAATTCCCCGTCTCGCACATTGGAGGGCTTATTTCGTGACCTGTGAGCAGTGACATGATCTGAAAACACTTTCATGGCATTCCCCTAGACATGGACTTTCATTCCCCTGAAGACAAATCCTTGTGAAAAACCCTAAAAATAGCCTTTCCATCCTTGGCGCGACTAGCCAGTGTTATACCCGCGCCAATGTGGGAAATACTCCAAAGAGGGCGCGCCAATTGGCACTCTGTCTCAAAGTTGCACTCGCGCCAGGCTTAATAAAGGGTGTTTTTAAAAATAAATGGTGGAAGATTGACTCCAACCAACTCCTGAACTGGTCTCTAAATTGGGTTGGGATGTTTGCCTCTGGATTTCCATGTAGAGGAAGTAGTTTTCCACCTCTCATGGAAGCTTCCTTGAGGATAGGACCAATCCCATGATTGTAGGGATCCCAACTCCCCTTCCACCATCTATATAAGCTTGCCATTTCCCTTTGCAAGCTAATCTCCAAGAGCCTTCATAGCCTAAAGAATGTTGCAAGAGCTTTGATAGTCCTCATAGTGCCAAATCTATAGCAAGGAGATTGACGATCGAAGAGAGAGGCTTGTCCCTATTCCCAACAAGCTTTACTGAGACATATTCCGCTGACGACTCGTCGAAGGAGGATTTCAGCGTCAGAGCCAGGTTGTATCATCCTTTGTTTCATTAATATAAGCGACTACGATTATAGTTCCACTCGTATTGTTCATGCTTGTTTATGAGTTGTGTCCTCTGACTGACACATAATTGCAATTATATGGTTTTACGCTCGTATGTTCGTCATGTTTCTTGTACGTGCAGGTGTTCGATCGCGTCAAGTGGTGGAATTGTGACCTGTCAGAGCAAGGGATCGAGAGCACTATCCTCTCCGCAACGACAACAACGTTGGACCTGAGGTAGGCCTTCTATCGCACTTTGATTTTTGCAATTAGGAGCTTGCGTTGTAGCGTGTTTGATTGTTGCTAGACCCAATCTGGGCTAGTAGGGATCACCTCTGTCCGCAGAGGGGATTTGCCTCCTCAACAAATTGGCGACTCCACTGGGGAGTTAGCTTGTTGTTTGCTTTATAAACTACAGACGGAGCCTAAAGTTAGCCAGATAGCCTTCGAAACGCTCTTGCTCTGCATTAGTGAAGTAGATCAATGCTGCTTCAGTCAATCTCTGGTTTAGTTTATGAACTGAAAACTTGGAGTAATGTCTTGTCTTTCGGTCGTTTCTTGACTTTGCTTGCTTGATCAGCTCTTTTGGCTGGCTCTTTTTATGAGTTTGGCTTTTGGTTTGAGCTTTACCATCACTGGTCTGCTTCTTTGATTGCTTATTTTTTTTATTTTTCCTTAGTAAACTCAGCTGGTGCGCTTTTCAATGTGACAATCGCGCCCACTAGCGCATGTTGTCAATGTATTACTCGCACCAATATCATTTTGGCGCTAGTTTCAGCCTTACAGTCGCGCCAATCCTGTAAGGTAGTAGGGTTTACTCCGTTTTGAGCCTTCTGAGACTGATTTGGGTGTTTGGTATTGTTTTTCGACTGGTTGAGTGTTCTGGAGCCTTGTTTGAATGACTATGACCTTCTTCCTTTGGTTGCTTGCCCATTTCTATTGATTTTACATTGTAGCCCTAGGGCATCTAGGTGCTATTGTGCGTCGAGGCTCCCTTGGGAATTTTTGGTTCCTGTCTGTTCTGTCAGCTCTTTGATAGCTTCTCTACACTTGTTTGGTGGTTGTATATTGTTTTATTGCGTTATTTGAGTGATTGGATTCTTCTTCATTCGAATTCTGCTTTGTCTCGTTTTGGGCCTAGATTACATGGTTCAATTGAGTCTTTGGGTGTCTTTTGATTTGAGGGACTTTTTATCGATTTGAGATCTGATTGTAGGCTTGCGTTGAGTGAAATTCGATTGTTTTTCTCTTTTTCTTTTGCTTCTCAATTGCTTGTATCTTTAGTTTTCATCTTGTTAGTGCTCTTTCTCTTAAACATTAAAAAACAAAAAATCTATTTTGCGTTGAATTAGTTGATGTGAATTAGATATTTTCGGTGTTATTAGTGATTAGTAACTTCGAACGAAAAGCTTTTAGTTTCCATTAGCTGCATTAGAGATATCATTGGTTGTTTTCTAATCATTTTGTTGTTGTGTGAAAAGCTCTTAACTCTCCTGTAGTTAGCTTTCATCGAATGAAATGATATACTATGGCATGTAGTGTGCATTTAGGAGATTTCGAGACATTACATTCGCTAGGGCCTGAAAACTGAAACATAATTGAAGATAAACATTAAAATTTATTCAATTTACACTAAGGCAGCATTGAAACATTAACGAAATATTTAGAGGTCTAGGCTAGAGACGTGTTCCGACGTCTTTAAACCTAGTAGTTTTCGTCACTTCTTGGATTTTTGTATTAACACTAGTACTTGAATTGTGTGATCCTGGTACCGTCACGTATATAAAGGGAGACCCCACTAGGTTTCTATCCTTTATCCATAGGAAGCCAAGTTTTCCCGCCCTATACCCGTGGATACACCGGACACAACACATTCTAGGAGACTGGCTCGCACGTACGTCAAGTCATAGGTTGATTTCTTTCATTTTTGAAAACCAAGGTGTATATTTCAAATTACCATATTTGGTACACCCTTTGCCTAGAATTTGAGTGGGGCCGGGCCTGATCTTTACCGGGCTCCCTAAAATTTGAAAAGATCATCAAGCGCTTGTCCTTTCATGCATGTTTCAGCAATAGAAAGTGATAGAGTCATGTTTTTCTTGTTTCGACTCTATCGACTCTTAAAAAGATAAAACAACGGAGTTTTGTTTCAATGTTTTAAAAATTAACTGCCCACGAAATATTCCTGGTTAAAGTTAGTTTCCTTAGGGTGTTGTTCTAAAGATCGTTTCTAATGGGACCTCTTCTGAAGTTCACCAACCAAGGAATCCCCTCCGATGGGAATCCTGGTCCTTTTCCTCCTTTTGAAAATGTTGGTTCTCCTTATATGGCAACATTGTCCCTTCCTGGGTTAACTGTTGGGTTGTCTGTTTGGTTGTTCTCAACCTCTATGGTCCCGAATGTCTCAGCTTCTGTTCAATCAGTTCCTCCACCTGAACAAAATCATGTTGATTCCAAGGTGGACCTCTCCCTTTCTTCACATGTTTCTGCGTCCTCCTCTTCTACTTCGCCTAGTGAAAGTCTGGATTCAAGTAACCAGGTGGCTAAGAAGAAGAAGAAGAAGACAAAGAAGAAGAAGTCTGATAAGAGAGAGGCTAAGGTTGCAGCTGCTACTTCTAATGCACCTCCTCTTGATAAAACTTCCAACCCTCCACGGAAAGTCAAGTTCCCTTGCATGTTGTGCATGGGAGACCATCTTTCTTTTGAGATTACCCTGTCATTCCAAGGTGCTCAAAGCATGGTACAACAGTCATCCACCATTTTCTGCTTCCGGAGTCGTGTTAGGGCATTAATACGCCTAGTGCCGGTAAAAATCTTAAGAAGAAGGGCAAGCTCACCAATCCCTATAAGTCAGGTGAAGGGAACCATGCCATTCACCTTTGTCCATATATGGATGAAGCCAAGAGAGTTTTGAACAACCGACTCTTTCTGCGTCGTGCCTCTAGCTAGTTACCAACAGATTTCTTGAGTCCTCCACCAGTTGATCCTACGATTGGTCAAGAGTCATCCTTGGTCGATCTCGCTCCCTCGAAAATTCAAATTCAGGAATCCATTCCCGACCAACCATTGGTTGTGGGATCGGTTGAGCTGGCCCCTTCTACGGTGCACCAGGGCTTTTTTGTCAAGAGTGGATCTCATCCCCCTCAAGTTCTTCTTGTTTCTTCATATTCCTCAGACTTGGAGAAAAATTCTCCTGTCCCCATACCTCAAGAAGCTTCTCCTCCGCCTCCTGTGATAGAGGTCCTAGAGGATTCCCCTCCCACCTTCGAGATGGAGGTCATGGAGGATGCTCCTTTTTCTTCCGTAACACCAGGGGAGGACCATATCGGTTCAATGGTAGCCCCTCAGAGTATTTTTGTCACTTCCTTTGATTGGAATCGATTCACAGGATACCGCCTTCCGTCTTATGTGCCTTTCGAGATCACCGTACAGGCCTTTGGTCTGGTCATCCCCAGCACCATTATAGATGAAGGCGTGTCTGTTAGTATTTTATCCTCAACTACTTGGCAAGCTTTCGGTTCACCGCTGCTTGTGCCTGTTACGCAGAATTTGTTGGTGTTCAACAGAAGAGCTAGTCAACCATTAGAGATCCTTCCAAGGTTACCTGTTACTTTGGGAGGTAAAACCGTCCATATCAATGTGATGGTTGTTCTAGGCGCCTTGGATTTCAATCTGCTCTTGGGGCGCGATTACACCTATGCCATGGGAGCGCTTATCTCCTCCCTTTTTCGTGTGGTCTGTTTTCCACATGAAGGATGGATCGTGACCATTGATCAGCTTTCGTTCTTTGGTCCTGATATGGAAGCTGGCCCGCCATCATCCCTTCCTGGATTTTATCCACCCGTTGTATCTGCCCCACCACAGGACAACTATGTGGCTACCTACCCTGTGCTTGTGCTCAGTGATGATGCCGTCGTGCATCAGGTGCTGGGGGCATTGGGTCCTGACTTCCAGGATGTTTTCCTTCCATCGGGAGTGGAACTCTTGGAAGTGATGACTTCTTGTTCATTATGATGAGGTCATCGGAGCATGGTTCTTTTCCTGTGTCAAGCTCCTTAAAAAATGAAGCCAAGTTGTCGTAGCATGGCTCCTTTTCTCAGGTCAAGATCCTAAAAATTAAAGAAGGTTGTCGGAGCAGAGTTCGTTTTCTTGTGTCAAGCTCCTTAAAAAATGAAACAAGGTTTGTCGGAGCAGATTTCCTTGTCTTGTGTCAAACTCCTTAAAAAATGAAACAAGGGTGTCCGAGGATAGTTCTTTTAATGTGTCAACCTTGTTAAAACAATGAAACACTTTCTTGTTCAATTCGAGTCTTTGATAAGTTCTCATAAAATACCAGTCGAGTCTTTTCCTTACTCTCGTAACTTGAACCTTCACTCCATCTGCCTTCCATATGGATTGAAGCTTGGGGGGCATGTACCTCGAATTGAGTCACCATGCTGGGGGCATGCTTACTATTTCAAGCATAGTTTGTTTCCATTTCAAGCTTGTGTAAAAATGAAACCGGTTTCAAGCATAGTTTATCTTTGTTTCAAGCTTGTGTAAAAATGAAACCTTTCCCATTTTACCTCTTGTGATTTCCATTTTATCAGCCTATTTTTGCCAGATGAGCCTTGGTTTTCTCACTCCATCATCACTATCTGCTTGGATGATCATATGCCTTCACTTGGTTGTTTTACCCATTCCTGAGGAACCGCTATGATGAGTGGTCTTGTTAGCCAGCCTCTTAACCTTTATTTGTTCTGAGCAGTTCCACCATTACCAGAACCAGTTTCTTCCCTTTATACCACTCGTTCCTCCAAGAGGAGTCATCTTTCAACTCTTTTCTGACTCCCTAAACATGAAACGATTGTCAAGTCCCTTGTCGTTTCGATCTCATTAAAGTGGCCATGAAATGACATCTACCTAGTATACGTTTACCCCTTTTTCACCCTGGGATAGATTATTTACGAAAAAGGAATACCCTAGCCTATTGCAACTAGGAGGTTTTCTCAGACAAAGTTTTCTACCTTTTCGGGTCTCGAGGAACTATTTATGAAAAGGACCATTGAGCTTATTTTTCCGCTGTCTTTTCAAACTCTCTAAACATGAAAATACACCGAGTTCTTCCTTTGTCAGACTCGTTAAACCCTAATGACATTGGATTTAGTCATAATGACGTTATTTGAGTTTCTCCTTCCTAGGGCTCGTTAAATGTACTAGGATGGATTCGTCTGAAGGAAGGATTTATATGACAAGCATATGGTATCCTCTTCAAGATTGTGTAAAAATAAAGAGGTACTCACCGAAATGGTGGGGGGAAAATGGAACCAACATCATTGTCGTGTCGGCAGTATGTCGCTCTTGAACATGGCACTTGTCTGCATTCGTGTCGGGTTGGGGACATCTCATCTCATTTTTTCCACTTGCCTCCGTGGGTTTGGGTGATCCCTTTTGACCTCTCATCTGCTCTTTGCCTTGTCATCATGACCCTTGATATTTTGATGTCAAATACTGCCAAATCCACTGTCGTGCCGCCGATATGTTCAAGAGAAGTTGACCTCTGCAGATTTCAAACTTCCTCTGATTCTCATCTGATCTTGATTCACAAAGACATTATGTTCCTCTGTCTCGTGTCGATGATGTGGGAAACACTATGGCCCACCTTCGATCAAGGTCACTTCCTGTCGACTTCATCTCATTATCCAGGAAGCTGATCTAGAGACTCCCTTCTGGTACCTTGGAGCTTGCATGCCTCAATGGCAGGTTCCTCGCATTCGACGCAAGGTTTTCATCAGTAGCATCTAATCGAATGATTCTATGGGTGTTCGACACCAGCTCATTGATTCACATGCCGTAGATTATACCTGTCGTACCTTGAGAGCCATTGTCATTGATTTGCAAATTCTCTCGCATTCATAATACTATCATCAACAGTAATCGTGCGATGTTTCGCATGTTCAACTTCACTACATATTCGCATGCTTGAACTTGTACCGTGTCTCTGCCGAGTGATGGTTGTAAGACCCCGGATTCTATCTTTGCTATAACTGTCACTGTGGATTATTATGATTATTTACATGACTCACTTATTGGATGGCTGTGACCATACCTGACTCTATTTATCGATCCTCACTGGATGGATGCGTCCATTCCTTGGATCTGGATTATTGTATACTCTGTTATGGATGGCTGTGCCCATACCACATATATATCATGTATTTGAGACATCAGTTGTACTTCTCTACGCAGGTTTTCCGACGGCAGTGTTTTCAGTTGGACACGTTCTCGTAAAGCATTTCACCCCTCTCTCTCTTTCGGGCCTCATGCTTTAGGGGGCATCTATTACATAGAAATTTGTCACCATCCCTACAATTCCTCGTCCCACACATTGGAGGGCTCTTTCCATGACCTGTGAGTAGTGACATAACTTGAAAAAACTTTCATGGCATTCCCCTGAACATGTACTTTCATTTTTTCTCGACAACCTCTGTGAAAAACCCTAAAAATAGCCTTTTCATCCTTGGCGCGACTAGCCAGTGTTATACCCGCGCTAATGGGAGAAATCTTCCAAAGAGGGTGCGCCAATTGGCGCTCTGTCTTAGAGTCGCACTCACGCCAGGCTTAATAAAGGGTGTTTTTAAAAATAAATGGTGGAAGATTGACTCCAACCAACTCTTGAACTGGTCTCTAAATTGAGTTAGGACGTTTGGCTCCGGATTTCCATGTAGAGGAAGTAGTTTGCCACCTCTCATGGAAGCTTCCTTGAGGATAGGGCCAATCCCATGATTTTAGGGATCCCAACTCCTCTTCCACCATCTATATAAGCTTGCCATTTCCCTTTGCAAGCTAGTCTCCAAGAATCTCCAAGAGCCTTCATAGCCTAAAGAATGCTGCAAGAGCTTTGATAGTCCTCATAGTGCCAAATCCATAGCAAGGAGATTGACGATCGAAGAGAGAGGCTTGTCCCTATTCCCGACAAGCTTTACCGAGACGTATTCTGCTGACGACCCACCGAAGGAGGATTTCAGCGTCAGAGCCAGGTTGTATCATCCTTTGTTTCATTAATATAAGCGACTACGATTATAGTTCCACTCATATTGTTCATGCTTGTTTATGAGTTGTGTCCTCTCTAACTAAAACATAATTGTAATTATATGGTTTTACGCTCGTATGTTCATCAGGCTCTTTGTATGCAGTGTTTGACCTGCCGTCAAGTGGTGTGAGGTAGTTTATGCCTGGGAGTAGGGGATCTGAGAGCACTATCCTCTCCACAACGACAACAGTTGTTGGACCCGGGAAAGGAATTTTATCACGCTTATGTTTGCAATTAGGAGCTTGTGTTGTAGTGTTTCGATTATTTCTAGACCTGATATACAGTAGGGATCACTCAGTCTCACAGAGGGGATTTAATTTCCTCAAAAA
>JAXQQM020085956.1:0-29385 GCA_034641835.2 Pinus albicaulis
AATCCTTTTGGCTGGGACATAAAAACCTTCTCCTTTAGATCTCCATTCAAAAAGGCAGATTTACATCCATCTGATGGACTTTCCGACCCTTCTAAGATGCTAATGCAAAGAGTGTTCGGATGGTGGTCCATTTTTCTGTGGGGGAAAAAGTTTCCTCATAATCGACCCCTTATTTCTATTAAAAACCTTTTTCCACAAGTTTCGATTTATGCTTGTCAAGTGAGCCATCCGCTTTGTACTTGTTCTTGTAGACCCACTTGCATCCAATTGGTTTAGTTCCCAATGGAGGATCAACTAACTTCCAAGTGCCATTCTTTATCAAGGCATCATACTCCTTTTGCATTGCCTCAATCCATTCATCATGAGAAGCAGCTTCTTTGAAGGAATTTGGTTCAAGATATGTAGACAAATTCAATTCACAACTATAATCAACATCCATATCAATAGGTCAATCAGAATCATCTACGTCACCTCCAATTTTCCTGGTGGAACTTCTTTTTCCTGTATTTCCAACCTCATCGGAACAAACATTTTCTAGTGCCTTTGTAATCCATTTTAGGAGGCCTTTCTAAGATGGCCCAGACTGCTCATTTGATTGAGTTTAGATTGGCTCAAAATTTAGTCTCCCAATTTAGGCATTCACATCACTCAAGGTGTCATCTGTGTTTGGTTATTCATGTGAGGAGAGAGTGCTTCATAAGAAAATTCCACAGATTGATTCAGTATAGGAATCCCCCCTTCAAGACATGTAATCTAATTATCAAATTCTTGAAATGACTTTGCATATGTGAATCTATCCAAGCGATCAAGTTGTCGCTCAACAACATCGTCAGTCTTACAAGATTCAAGGAATATGACCTCTCTATATACTACAAACTTCTTATTGACTTCATGATAGAGACGATATCCTTTGGAAGTATTGGAATACCCCAAGAAGATACATGTTTTATTTCTAGAACCAAGTTTATTTCTTTGTACCTTAGGTATCAAAGCATAATAGGTGGAACCAAAGGCCCTAAAATGCTTTACCGAAGGAATGTGGCCATGCCAAATTCCATAAGGAGTTTTATTTCTGATTTTATTAGAAGGACACCTATTATTTATGTACACAACACATAGAACTGCATCATCCCAAAACATCAATTTGACATTCTTGAAAAACATCATGGAGTGAACCATATTTAAAATTTTCATGTTCATTCTTTCAGCTACACCATTCTGTTGGGATTATATGGCACGTTTGATGTTTGATCCCATGTTGGTGAAGATAGTTTTAAAATTCGTTTGAAGTGTATTATTTTCCATTATGAGTGCAGAAAGAACCAATATGAGTTTGAGCATCATTTTCATTCCATTAATGAAAATCCTTGAATGTTTGAAAATCATCAGATTTTTTCTTCAATAAGTAAACCCAACACATTCTGGTGTAATCATCAATAAATGCCAGCATATATTTATTTCCATTTGCAGAAGCAACAGGCATGGGGCCACACAAATTTTAATGAATAAGCTCAACTTTTCTATGTGCTCTGGAATGTGAATCATGAAAGGACTGTTTTCTGTGCTTTCCTAGAATACAAACATCACTTTGCTTAAGTTCCCTAGGAATAATAGGAAATCTAGTAACAACATTTTTCTTCAACAATCAAAGGTTGCCATAGTTTAAGTGTCCAAATATAGCATTATATGAAAGAATTGATGGGAATTTACCTTCATCATAATTAGAATTGAATGCAAAGTTTTGTTCATGAGCAGAGGTATCTTGCAGCTTTAGGAGTCTTCCTTATTCTATTCCTCTCATGAAAAGTGAGTGATCTGATGCTTTTATGACCTCAACCTTGCCATAAAACATGTTAATTGAGTGTCCTTGATGGCGGATGTGGACCAAGGACATCAAGTTTCTCCTCAACTCAGGGAGGTATAGAGCCTCATGTAAAAGATGGTCTGGAAGACCAGGCAACTTAAGCCTGATAGTGCCAAGCCCTGATGGCTTGAGTTTAGATTTGTCTACAAATTATACTACTCCATCAACATTTTCAATAAATTCTTCAAAAAAATCTTTTCTAAATTTCATGTGACGTGTTTCTCCCAAATCTAGCAACCAAGAAATAATTGAAGCATCAAACAAGTCTTCAGTTACTCCAATGTTACAATGTGCTACAACATAGTGAGCGGATTCAGGTGCTTTAATTTTATCTCTGTCATGAGTTTTACATTTTTATTTATTTCTTTGTTGCTCAATTTTGTCCCAAATTAGCTTACATGTAGATGCATCATGACAATATTTATTGTAGCGTATGCAATGAAGATCAAAATTTTCACTTTGAGCTTGTCTGCCCCCCTTCCTTTGAAATTTCTTCTTCCTCTTCCTCTTCAGACACCTCTTCCTCTGGAAGAATCTTGAGCATGGTTATTATCTCTATGTGCGAAACATATAGCTTCTTTAGAAGACATAGGGGTTGTCTTCTTTCCAAAATCCTTCTCTCTTTCTACAAAATTTTTCTCAAGGGAATCAAAGATAATCTTCATAAGGTTTCCACTTGCTTGCAATGAATCAAGGTAGTGTGAGTAAGTGGGATATAATTCCTTCACATAAGCTATGAGAGGTATGTCAAATTCTACACTGATATTTTTAACGTCACACATGATAGATCTCACTTCTTATACTAAAGCAAGAGGATTGTCGTTTTTCAATTCCACGTTGAATAACTTAATCATTAATTGAACAATTTCAAGTTCCGAATGTGAGTCATAGAGTTATTTTAATTTCCTCAAGGCTTCATAGGCATTTGAAAATGGTGTAATATGGCCACTCACCTCTTCATTTATAGAAGCTGCAATCAAGGCACAGGCCTTGCGATTCTTGTTTTCCCAAATGGTGGGCTTTATTGGTGCATTGTCCCTTTCTCCTTCACAAATTCCTCTCCAAAACTCATTAAAAATGAGAGTGTGCTTGATTTTCCAAGACCACTCAGGATAGTTCTCCTTGCGAGAGAGAACTACTCCCACAATAGAAAGAAACCGTGTTGCGGGCATGCTCCAGAGAATGGGAGACGCTTCTCCAAGAGGTAACAAAACAATTCAACAATGCAACAAAATAATTCAACAGTGTAGCAAAACAATTCAACACAGAAAAATGCAGAGGATTTTGCAGGAATATGATAGAGGTGTCAGTCTGAAAAATGAGAAGAGACAATTTTGCAGAATGGAGGGAGTTACAAGGGTAGGGAAGCCAAAAAAAGAGCGGGCTCTAATACCATATTAGGCGAGGAGGTAACTCCACAAAATGAACCGTGAAATTTGATTGATGGTGCTCATGAATATATACATGGAGGTGAGACTGTTGGGATTCATTTCCCAATGTCTCTTAGACTTCCTTATTTCCTATTTTATACTAATATACAATTTTTCCCAATCCCTTAGGATTAGGTGTCGACAGATTAAAAGTTGTATCACAGGGAAATAACTTTGTGTTGTTTGGGAAAGAACCTTGAGAATCTTGTTGAAACATGTCCCAATATTATTTTATTGTTAATGTTTCAATAGATTAAAAGTTGGATCATAAAAACAGAGTATTGTGTTACTTATTTAGCAAAGAACCTTTAGCAACCTATTGAAAATTGTCCCAATAATCTATTAATGTGAATTTTTGCATAGATTAAAAGATTAGAAATTAATTCCTAGCATTGATTGTGCCTCACACTTCAATTCTTACCAAACCATGCATGAATTAAATGAAATAGAATTCTAGTGCAACTAAATTGAATGACAATGTACACAAACTTATCTTATATTGCAAAGAAAACTTTCCTTCAAGTGTAGTGGATGTCAATTGACTAACCTATCTAGATTTCTTAATAAATAAGGAGAAATCAATGTTATCTTCATTCAAATAAGATGAACTAATGGCTCCATATCTATTCATATTTAACATTGTGAGATGTGAAATTATTGGTGGTTGACTAAGGAAATCAATTGGTGTCTTTCCAATGATTCATTACCAACTAAAATTGTTGTAGGTAACTAATTCTCTTGATTTTTCATTTATTTTATAACTTAGACTATGAAGGAGTGAATTGTACATGTTTTGGGTTTTTATGCATGGCCATTTCTTTGTCTTAATAGTAATGTCTCCATAATTTAAGTTATTATACAATAGAGTACAATTTTGTTTCATAATTCAATTACTTTGAAGAATATCACTAAACGTTTTTTTAAATACTTTTTTGAATGCACTGAAATGAGGATTAACATGAGATGCATTTTTCTAATTGATACACATAAATAAATTATCTATGACCTTTATATTCATGTTGCAAAAGGTTCCTTGGACAACCATGATTGTTACTATTAACTTATGACTTCTCATATTCCTTCTCACCTGAATAAAAGAAATTTTCATAACCATGACAGATTCGATTGATTTGATCTTGCTTTGGTTGTTGATAGGAATCAGTCTAAAATTCAAAAAGAGAATGTTTGTGAACAAGGACTTTTTTATAATGTTTATGCTTTCGTTGTATTGTATGTTGTTGGAGTTTTGATTCAAGATGGAGACATTGATTTTGTCTTGCAAATCATGTGAACAAGTTAAAACATTATTGAGAGTATTAGATTATTTATTAGCTATAGAAATTCATTAATTTGAGCCATATGAAGACTAAATTAGACCTAAAATTATTTCTTGCAATTCCAACATTTAAAAATCATACTCAACAAATGGAGGGTATCAACTTCTATGGAAGATCCACCTATTTACAATGAAATTTAAATTAATTTCAAAAAAGCATGAGTAGACTTATAAAATTACTATTCTGGAATGTAAAATTAATGTAGTTTCTCGAGTAGAATTGATCTTCAGGGTTGAATGTGTCTTTGATTCTTTGAGTCATTTGATTACTATATTCATGATTCTTTAGAGATGTCAATGAATGACAATTGACAAATATCCTCCAAAACTTCATATTTGCGAAAAATTCATAAAATTTAAAAAATAAAACATATATGATCTTGTTTTTACCTCCATGTTTTATTTATTTTATTGAGTGATTTAACCATGGTTCAAGTCTTTCTATATTGTTTTTATAGGATAGGATGATGTTTTTACTACAACATCCATTGGAACTTAGGTGTGTTTCTCTTGAACTTGGCATATAGGGGTAGGTAACATATCACCATATTTGTTGCATTATTGAATGTCATTTCCATATTCATTTTGCCTTAGGTCCAACCCCACCAAAACTTATGCATGCATGTAAAAACTTGGCAGTAGAGCCTACTTGTACATGATACCCTAGTTTAGCACCTCTTTTCTATGGTTGGTGACCATGTAGTTTTTATTTATTTCCTATTTTCTGAATTCCTCCTTTTGACCTACCATGACTTAGAATATGAGCCTCAATTTTCTCTTCTTTTTCACCTTTTGTTCCTTACCCTAAGAGGATTGCACACTTTATGTCTTGCTACTTCCATATTTTATTAGCCTATTTTTGCACAATGAGCCTTGGTTTCATTTTTCCACCACTATCATCTTCTGCTTGGCGTACCATTCACTTTCACTTGCTGCCTTACCTTTTCCAAGAGGGGTCACTACAATGAGTGGTCCTATTTTCTATCCTCTATGCATCCTTATGCTTTGAGTGGTTCCATCGCACCTAAACTAGTTTCTACCCTTATACCACTCACTACTCCAAGATGATATTCCTTTTGGCATTATTTCCATGCTCATTAAATAATGAAAAAATCGATACCAATTAATTTTTCTTTTCATGACTCATTAAACTTATCAAAATCTCAAGCTTCTTTTTCACATATTTTCATGATCGTAAAATCTATATGGGAATGTTGGGTTATTTTCATCTTTTCCTTCTTGTTAATTAAATTGAAAGTTGGAAAGAAATCTCTTTTCCATTCTCGATCTCATTAAACCACGAGAATGTTATATGTATATTTTTATATCTTTTTTTGCCTCAAAAAAACTTATGAAAAGATAAGCTATTGATCTTACTTGTCTTCTCTTTCATGCTCATTAAACCATGAAGGAGATTAAAAAGATAAAATGGGAAGGGGATAATTTACTTATATTAGTCATGAAAATGGAAACGACAATTTGAGTCACCTTAGAACACAACACATGTTTGAGCCATTATCTCATAGTTTGGTTTTAGATTTCCTAGGGGTCGTACCATACATATGATCCTTTCTAATCCTTTGGCTAGTTATTATTTTAGTAATTATCGAGTGTGATTCAGTGACTCTTTTGTTGTTGCATGATATCACATGGTGCTCATTAGCCATGTTTCCAAGTCTCTTTTGTGTTGTGTTGTTATGTGTTCAAGGGAAGTCTCAACCTATGTGAACCATTTGTAGTCCTCATTATCATTTTTGTGTCAACCATCCCTGTTTCGGTTGTACTTCATCATATCATGACTTCTTCCATTCAGGTAATCTCTCATTCTTTTCATGTTGATATATGGGGATACATCAAGGACCTCCTTTGACATATATTCTCTTTTCGACTTCATCTTATTATCCAGAAGCCTGATCTAAGAATCAATAGTACCTTAGAGCTTGTATGTATTAGTTGCAAGATTATTTGTGATCAAAAGTGTGTTACATAATTAACTCATGATCAGTCAATTCCATGGGTGTTCAATGTCATATCATCTAATCACACTTTGTGGATTTTAAATTGACTATTCATGTAAGGAGAACACATGTAAACAGGTTCACTACCATCAGGATTCAACTACATGAGAATTGGTTTGAGAGGGTCAGTCAAAGGTGGGTTAAAGTGTGGAAAAGGAAATTCATTAATTATCTCAAAAATAAAATAATCCTCCTCCACCAAGGTTATCCCCCCCTAATCTGAGTATTGTTTGATATTTTTGTTATCAGAATTAACATATGTCTACGTGATGATGGGAATAAAAATATATGAGAATGTCAATTACTTTTTTTTAGCACAATGAATATATATTTATTATCAAATTAAGAAAATTAAGGAACTCCTATGGAAAACTAAGACTCTGACCAAACAACACTCTATAAAAGAAACCTTAAAGATAAACTCACAGAAACCAAAGAGATAGAGAAGGGACCTTCTAGGTGTCGAAGTATGCTTTATTAGGGAACAAGTTGACAGTGAAGATGTAGTTGGGGTAGTAATAATAGGAACTTGTTTAACAATTTTTTTAAGCCTAGTCCAATTACCCCTACTATACACGGGGTACCCTATACGAGGATCAAGTGAATCTACTTGAAATCATCCCCAGATATAGATAGGATGAACCCATCCCTGTCATCTTATGTAAAATATCCTAAATAAAGGTCACTAAGGCTACCACCAACAACAATGTGTCCTTAGGGGGAAGTTCAATAGATATATTTACACACAAGGGAAGGAAAATTAAGTCTGAAACCCCCTTGAGATATCCCTCAGACTGAAGTGTACTCCTCCCAAGTGTCTCCCAAGTGCTACAATAAGATATTTTAATAACACCATTTGTAATATTTACAAATCCCACAATCCATGCCACCAAGATTGACAAAGCGGTCATGTCACCTAGCTAGCCTAAAGTTTGACCTTATTATTGAACCTTGTGTTAGAAGGGATTTCAAAAATATATCAATGAAAGTGGATTATTCCTCCCTGTCAAATGATGATAGGTTTGTTTTACGGTCTTCGATTAGTTAACTTCACTACTATTCTAAGACCCTAGCCTAGAGTAATTTTGGCATGATACTAGTAAATAAAATATGAGTAGGATAAATTTTATTATAGCGTTAATTTTATGAGGTTTTTGTTTACTCAATAGGGTATCAACATGAAACTCAGATGGTGTGAATAGACTCTTGTTAGAAAAAACCTAACACAACGATATGACAATGAATTTTTTTCTTTTCAATTCAATGAAAACTAACTACGTGATGGTAAGGGGTACTTTGCCTTTTAAATTTAAATAATGACTTAAAACACTCTATTTAAATTCTCTTATTTTATAGCAAATTATACCCAATAAAATAACCCAAATAAATCACTCAAAAAGAGAATGAAAACACCACCAAGAAAGAACACAAGATGCTCAAAAACTCTAGACATGGGATTTTTCAAACAAGATAAGTCCCAAGAAATCAAAGAAAATTAATGAACAAAAAATAGGTGATGTAAATAAAGTAAGGCATGGAGATCAATGTATAAGAGAAACAATGATCTACACATGTCAAAAACCCAAAACCCTAATTCAAGGAGAAACTAGAAAGGAATGGAAGAAAACAAAATTTTTCAATCATGATAGAGAGAACATATCAAAAAAACCTTTCCAGACAATATTTGCATAACAATGACAAATTAGAGACAATAGCACCATCAAATTTAAGAAAAATCAAACACAAGAATTGGAGAAAATCATAGCAAAGAGAAAGAAACAAAATATAACCAAAATGCACCAACCAAAAGCATATATATAGAACTAGATATGGACTATAGACAAAGCATAAAAAAAAATATGAAAAGTAAGACATAGGTATTGAGGAAAAGATCACTAAATCCAAGCACAAAACTACTTCAAGGAAACCCTAAAGCTTAGAAAATGAACAGATCAAACTCACAGTGAAGATACAAAGTTAGATATAAGATGAATATAAGGTACTAATGATAGGAATATACAATATAGAAAACTAAGAACAAATCCAAGTGATCGTACTTAAAATCCAAGCAAAATAGGTTTAACAAGAAACCATGGGACTAAAGAGATGAAAAATCCAATAAAATAACTTGAAATTGGAACATAAAAATAGAAAATATGGAATGAGACAAGTAGTGAAAGAAAATATCTCAAGGATGAAATGAAATCCTATATGATAATCCCTCAAAAATCCAAATTTATAGTATCATCTTTGGGACAGAGTGAGTAACAATGCGGAGATATTCACATGGAGAAGCACTAGCACCTTGTGAAAATATTTATTTTCACTTTGTAAGCTATACCAAGCCCACAATGATGGGAAAAAATATAATAAAAAAATATAATCAAGCGATATCAAGCCAAAGACAAGGTCAATCAAACAAAAAATAGCCTAAAACAATTCACAATCACTTAGGTAAGGCAATAAAAGAAACAGAAAGCGAAATAGGCCACAAGGAGAAGAGACTGAATAGATTCAGGGCTAAATCCCTATGAAAGTTGATAATACTATTAAGGGGGGATTTTACTTAATATAATCTTGTTAGTTTTAATTTAGTATATTAACTTAGAATATATGCAGAATGGTTTGTGCACTAGTGTATATTAATCAATAGATTTGGCCCTAGTTCAATCCTAAAGAAGCAAGAACCCTTAACATATATACATGACACTTTAAAGCCTAGTGTTTTCAGGATGGTACCAGAAACACTCATAGGTTGATGACATCATTTGGGCTTGATTCATATATTCTTTATCCTATTCAAATATCTTTCTCCCAACTATCATAAACGAAATCCCTATACACATGGATCAAAAAACAAGCACATAAAAGCCTTCTGTAGAGGGCTTGTCAACCTAAAATAAACATGTACAGATAAAGAGCATAATAAAATCAGAAGTACAGGAAGGGAACATTATTCTATTAATCATGAATGAAAAGTATAAGGAATTTTACCTATAACTATGAAGCCCTCTCCTCAATCTTGTAGCATGGGCTCCTCATCCAAGTGAAATGAGGCATTTTGATGACCTAAACTCAAGATCTTAGATTAAGATATTGTCCATAATTCTCTCGCTCAATGTCCAAAATATCTATCCTGGTCCTTTAGAATGACAAGTATAAATATTCCTAGAGGCCTCCCAAGGATAATGCATTTGGATGCTTAGGATAAAGAATATAGTGATCTTCTCCAATAATGCACCCAAGTTAAACCTTAAAGGTGATCCTATAATCCAATATCCTAGGGAATATGAGACTCTACAACCTATGCCATCATTGTTGCGATAAAAATAAAATTCTACAATTAACTTCACTAGGATGACAAAGTCTTCCAACAAAATTAGGGAAATATCACTATGTAAGTTATTGTATCCCTACAATGATGCATAAAACCGAGTAAAATGAAGTCTCAAACATATGTAAAAGGTTCAACAACATAAGTACTCAAGTGCACTAACTAAAAGGAGGAAAATTGGCTGTTAACACTCCTATCATGAAAAGTTCATCTACCTATAGTACATGAATGAGGAGATCTCCTATAATATAGATGTAATACATTTTTGGATCTACCTCACTCTTCTTTAAGAAAAATCTTCTAAAAGTATCTACCAGTGAATATGAGGCTCATGTAGCTTGCTTTAGTCCATATCGTGCCTTACCATCACACATGAGACTCTCTCCAATGAATATAAAAGCCATATGTCTAATGTATGTAAATCTCCTCCTATATATTTCCATTCAGAAATGTGGTCTTCACATTCATCTACTAGATATTCCACTCCATATTTCTTGCAGTGGATATCAGTGCACTAACTAAAGTGTATCATGAAATAGGTGACAATTTCTCATCATAATCAACTCCCTTTACTTGTGAAAAACCTCTCACCAAAAACCATGCTTTTTATGTTGGGTCTTGAAAATGTCATTCATTTCCATTACACTTTCACTATTATGTCCATTATATCACCTCCATTTCACCTCCATTTCACTACTATGTCACTACATTCATCCCACTTTCATTATCATTGGGCCACATTTATGTTTTTCCAAACTTTATTAATTCTTAGCCTTTTTAAGTGAATTTGTGGTTAAAAATTAGAAAATAATGTGCATATGCTTATACCTAACAAGTGGGTTGAGATTGTTGACATGTGTAGGTCAAAATGAGACTGCTAGAAGACCCTTATGTGGCACTCTAAGGCCAAATTCGAATTTGGTTGGATAAGATCATGGGATCATGAGGACATGTGTCTCATTTCCTTGTTGTATTGAAACTCTAAGAGGATATGTGTCTCATTTCTTAGTTGTGTTGAAACTCTAGAAAGACATGTGTCTTATCATTTCCTATTTTGATTGTAACTCTAGAGATGGAGGGAGAGATTCATGGACTCCCATTAATGATATAACTTCTCATATTTTGTATAAATAGGAGAAGCTTTCTCCTATCATGGGTAATGAAAAAGTAGTGAAAAATAGGAGAAGGAGAGAAAGGAATAGAGAGTCTTTTGTAACAAAGCTTAAAATGGAATGGGATGTAGATTTGTGAGGTTTTCAATAAGGAAATTCAGTTCTTTGATGCTATTTTGATTACAACTTTAAGGAGCTGAAGAACTTCACCAAATTGGTAGCAGAGGGCCCCTGCTATCCAAGGAGGCTTCTACATGCTTTCTAGATAAGTAGCTTTTAATTATGTGTTGTTAGCTTTTAATTCATGTCTTGCATTATTTGTTTAACTAACAGATCCTCATGATGTTATAGTTAGTCCTTTCTTAAAGTTTTTCCAACATATCTCTATTCATGGAATGGATTTAATTGTGACATCTTGAGTTACCATGACTTTAGTTTTTTTTGTTATGTAGATTAAAAGATCCTCATTATCTTACAACCATTCTTTTTCTTAAAAGTTTTTCCAACATATCACTATTATATGAAAGAGATTTGGTTGTACTATGTTGAGTTAATTAGCATTTTTTGTTTTGCAATTAGATAGAAGATCCTCATATTGTTACAAACAATCTTTTTCTCAAAACTGTTCCAACAAATATCTAAATCACAGAAAAGACCTAATTGTAATACTGTGGTTACTTGTTGTTTAGAATATCCTTATTTCATTATATCTAATCTCCTTCAATAAACTCTTCCAATAAATCTCTAGATGATGAACGAGATCTAGTTATAATGTCATAAGTAGTTTTAAATATTCATAGGAGATCCTTAGCATATTATAGCAATTTTCTTCTCAAGCTGTTCCAAAATATCTCTATCATATGAATAAGATTGCACTATAATATTCTAAGTTGTTGTCTATTTTTAGGAAGATCCTCATCACATTGGAGTTCAACCTCTTTCACAAATTATTCCAACAAACCTCTAACTAAAAGGATCAGGTTGAAATATAATGTCTTGAGTTACATTTCATGTTCATTTTCAAGTTAGGATATCCATGGATTAGAATGCTCTGTTTTTCATCATTTTCCTAATTAGGGATAGAATTTACAATTACACTCTGTTTTGAGTCTAAGGTTTCATTTTCTTTTCTTTTTGACATAGATTTGATTTCATCTTTTGAACATAGAGTAGCGTACTAAGTACTAAAAAGACAAAACCCCAAAAAAACAATAAGAAAAACACATACAACGAAGTAAGGAAGAGGTCACTTAGGCACATATAGTGCATCACACTTCATCAGTTTAC
This sequence comes from Pinus albicaulis, assembly GCA_034641835.2. Lineage (NCBI taxonomy): Eukaryota > Viridiplantae > Streptophyta > Pinopsida > Pinales > Pinaceae > Pinus > Pinus albicaulis. The sequence continues at coordinate 12,382 of JAXQQM020085956.1, forward strand.
TAGCCCTGGTCAATAATTTATGTTAGCAATTTAGGACGCTAAATTGACTAGACAAGATTTCATGCTTCCATTCGCAGCATACTTGATCTTATACAACCACCTGGAAGTCACAACTATCTTCCCCTTTGGTATCGGTACCACCTCCCAAAAACATTTCTTCATGATGGAAGCATACTCTACCACCATGGCATATCTCTAGACTGTAACACCCTCTTCCCACATCTACCCAAGAGACCTACCAACTGGGGTAAATATGCAACAAGAGGCTACTAATATGATATTCAACCTCCTAGATGACCTTAAGGAAGTGGAACTAATAGAAACAAGACAAATACACCTTACACGGCACCATAAACATCCTCAAGAGGTAACCCAACCTTTCAGGCCCCTGAACCCTAAGAGAGATTGAATTTTGGACAAATTTGAGCCTTATTCATGGGCATTCCAAGGCAAGATAGCAACTAAAATCCTATAGATGCAGGCATGCCAAGTCAAGGTAGCGGCTAGGGCCCAGTTTGGTTATTTATGTGCCTACAACTCTAGGATTTGTGCCAACTTTTTCACCCCAGATCCCAGGTCACTAGCGAAAACTTCATGAAACTGTAGGGGACAATTAATAAAATTAAAACAAAGTTACGAAAGAATTCACATCATCACAAACTCATTTGGACCCCTCCTAGCCATGACAGGCATTTACAGGCATTTCATCAAACATGTCACAAACATTGCATCTATAGGTGTAAAGAAAAGATTTAAACATAGGGGTCTAATACTTATCTGAGAATCGCTAAGAATAATTACTTCCTTACATCATAAGTTGCAATACAATCTATTTGACCATAGATACATTTTTCATTCATTTACAAGTAAAAACATGGATAGAGCCATACCTCATCACTGATAAAATACATGATTATAACCAACATAATAAAAATAGAAATAGCATGGATACAACAACAATAGAATCCACATAATAACGAGTGAAATTATACATCAAATACCAATGAAATGAGCTTCTCATTAATGAGTGTAAAAAACAACCAGACATGGGACTTCCACATTCCACCTAACCATAGATTGGCTAAGCCAAATCTCTCTTCAACCAATCACCTCTATGCCATATTCTAAGCATGAATGTGGAACTCAAACTGAAAGAACCAACCACAACATCCCGAGGCTAAACCACCTCACTCTCATCAATAGAAATCAGGCTTTACCATGATCCATCCTGGATCACTAGGCCAACATAATAAACATGTCATAACTAGATTTACCGTGATCTACACCTGATAACTAGGCCAACACAAGCATGGATATCACTGGATTATTTCCGCCTAAACTGTGAGGAATTTTCTTATCTCCTAGTCTCTCAATATTTACGACAACCCATGGTATGAATTAGGGTTCACTAGGCCCTAAACCAAGACATACTCTCCAGGCTTTACCGTACATCCCATATTGGTACTACTAGGCCCAACGAAGAGCATGAACCTCTTAGGATTTACCACAATCCAAACACAGATCACTAGGCCCTAAACCGACACAAACCACCTTTAGGCTTTACCATATATCCCTCCATTCACCAGTTGACAATTCCTAGCCCCACCAAGAAAACACACTATCTGGATTTACAGTAACCCATTGTCCGGTTCAAGGGTTACTACGCCATGTGTTATATCAATTTAGAGATCCACCCCACTCAGCTTCAAATCGATCTGGTAATCTAGCTAAACCAAACATGAGAACTCCACAACACCATAGTTATATGGAAATGACAAGGCTAGCCTGAACACACTGTCACACCTAGAAAAATCCATGCTAAGATAGAAAAGAACCACATGCAGTACCATGCATTCCATATCTATCAAGGAAAACACACATGAAAATCGATACCTACCAAGAATCTTGATGTAGTTACTTGATTCCTGCTCTTCCTTGCTTACTTTCTCCTTCTTCTTATTTTCTTTCCTTTCTTGGTCCAGTGCCAAAATACTCCAAGAAACTCAAAGTATGCAAGAGTGAGACAGAGAATAGAATGAGAGCCATAAGTGTGTGCAAAATCTTGTCAAATGATCCCCAGAAGCCTTTTATAGAAAAGGCCTCTATTTTCTTCATTTTCCATTATTTTCCTTTATTTTCCTCCTCACATGTAGCTTATGACCTTTCACCTTCCTTTTCTCTTGTTTTTCCATCATTTCATAAATAAATTCCAATTAATTCCTCTTTTCATTTCCAAAGCCTTTGCTAATTTCCTTTATCCATAAAAACTGAAATGAACACCTGCTAGGATGTTTTTCCCACCATTCAGCTTGAAATACGTGGCTCATCACCATGGTCTTATATATTTTTAAATGAATGTTTTTACCAGGGCTGTTACATAGACCATAGACCTTATGGTCTACTACCTCTTGGATTTTTCTCACCATATCCAAATAATTGCAAATCCTCTCTAGTCGTTTACTCTCCATAATAGCACTCTTGATACTCCCCATTGACTCCTTAGTTTCTTTCAAGAGCTGTTGTATTCTCTTGAATTCCTTCCTCAATAGAGTGGAATAATCTTGCTCATCCTCCTCATCTACAAAAGGTGTGGATGAAGACTGTATACTTGAATACTACCCACCAGTGCCATGAGACTCTAAACTAGGTGTGTGGGTACCCTATGAACTAACAATAGGGGATCTAGTAACATCTAAAACTAGTGTAGCACTAGTGCTACATGAACTTGTACCTCCTAAAATATATGGCCTTGTGGTTTGAGGAACATATACTTCAAGTCCTTATTACTCTCTATCCAAAGATATTTGAAAGGCTCTATCCTCCTCAAATCTCACATCCCTTTTGAAATCAACCTTCCTCAAGGAAGGCCATATGTATATGCGGTAAGCCTTCAAAGTGTCATTATACCCAAAAAATATACCATTATCTATAGTGGGTTCTAGCTTCTTCCTCTTCCTTGAAAGGACATGTGACCATGTCAGGCACCCAACGATCCAAAAGTGCCCAAAATCAAGCTTCTTCCCAAAGAAATCCTCCTTTGGTGTTTTCCTCCCCAATTCACAATGAGGAATCATGTTCTAAACATATACTGTGGTACTAAAAATATCAACCCAAATAAATAATGGTAAACTATGATCACGTAATGTGGCTCTAGCTTCTTCCACAATGGCCCTATTCTTCCTTTCAACAACCCCATTCTATTGTGGGTTGCAAGGATTTGTCACCTCTCTCTTAATTCCTTCCTATGAATCGAAATTTTTTAATGAATTAAAGGTATACTCACCCCTATTATTTGACCTTAGCATTTATATATTCCTCCCCATTTGGTTCTCCACAATAACTTTCAACTCCTAGTACCTATTCAATACCTCATCCTTGTTCTTCATGAAATAAGTAGGTCTTCATAGATAAGTCATCAATGAATATAGCATCATAATTATAACTACTAAGAGAGAATGAAAACATGGAATCACATACATTATAATGAACAAAATTATTTATACGTTCTTTCCTATTTTCACTTCTTGGAAAAGTAGGCTTAGTGTACTTCCTAACAGCACACCCTCTGCACACATCCTCATGCTCCATGTTGAACTCAGGAAATCTTAGGATAATATTTCCCATAATCCTAAGAGCTCCATGATGTAAGTGATCCATCCAGCTATGCCATATCTCACATATATATCTACTACTAATGTTGTTGTGAATCAAGGTAGAACTAGGCTTAAACATGATACTCTGCGACTTCTCCTATCTGATCCTAATCACTTTGTCCAAAGTGGCGTTAGACCCCTTAAGGTAGATGAGTAGCTTTCGACATCTAAAAAAAACCTTAAATACCCTTTCCTCTATCGAAGAAATTGATATTAGGTTCTTCCTCAACTTAGGGACATATAAAACACCCCTTACTATCATAGCTGACCGAGACTCACTCTCACAGGAAATAGTCTCATGCCCAACTAGATTGATTGTGGCATCATATCCAAATACCACCTCATGAACAACTTCATATTCTCTAAGATCACTAAAGCACTCTATCACACTAAACATATGTCATGTTGCTCCATTATGAATATACCAAGTATCTAAGGAAACCACACTAGAAGAAATATAAGAAATCAATGAAAACTCCTCAAATTGTGTGGAAAACATTTCCATATATGTAGAAGCTAAAACTTGCTTCTTCTTCTTATTTGGGAACTTCACCACATAATTTCCCATCTTATGAAAAGAAAATAATTTCACTTTTGTCACATCCTTCCTCTATTCCCTCTTATTATTCACCCCATCCTTAGGCCCCTTCTTGAATTTCTTCTTTCCCTTGACAACAAGAGAAACATTCTCCTCGTCCTGTCCATGTTGTTGGTTGGTAGAACTTGAGCCAAGTCTTAACACATCCTACATGAAACCATCTGAAAGTGTTACACAATTAGGCAACTTCTCCCTTGCAAAAATTCCATGTACAAATTTGTCCCAAGGTTTAGAAAATTCACTTAAGGCTTCTTTAACCATCTCATCATCATATACTTTCTCTCCAACAACCCCCAATTCATCACAAACTTGAGATAATTTGGTGAGGTGTGAGGTGATTGTATTTGTCTTCAACATCTTAGTGTTCCTCAATTCCTCTCTCAATACCAATTTATGGTTCTAATTTGAACTCAAGTACATCTAGAAAAGAGAATCCTACATCTCCTTTGCATGTGTCTTACTAGTGACTTGAGGAATCACATGGTATTTGATGGCATCAATGATAATTCCCTTTTCTTTCAAATTCTTCTTTTTATAAGAAGCCTACATTAGTAGAAGTAACATAGTTCTGATTAAGAATGTCACATCCTTCATTTTTCTTCGAAATAAGGTTGATCCTTACTTTCCATGGGAAGAAATTACTTTCCACCTCCAATATGTCCTCAAACCTCAAACTAGTTGTCGTGACAAGTCCTTCAATTTATCCTCAAACCCCAAACTAGTCATCATTACAAGTACACCAATATTTCCTGTCTACTTAGAATAAGACTAGTCCTTCATTTCCATGGGAAAAAATTACTTTCCCCCTCTTCTTCAATTTTTGTGCCACTTTTCTTGCTTGGAAATTAGTTATTAGCTTCATTAGAATGCATGCATATTGTTGCCTTCACCTTCTCCTTAGATTGAACTCTCCTCTTTTCCTATTATGTCTCTCACACCAAATGAAGAATGAGTTCTCCTTGGGATTCTTACCAATTAGCCAAATGGTCATGTCTCTTGACCTTCCAACTAGCCTTCAACATCAATGGCCGAGATTTTATCTTAGCCTCTCATTCCAACAAATATATTTTAATCCTTCATTGACTTCACTTAAGGTTCACTTTATCTCATAAAGTTAATTTATTTCCCAAGTCAGTTTAGGATATTCTCCCACATGATAGCCCCAAGCCAATGTGGAAGATGCTTATCCTAGATAGCCTAACACTTGAGAGAAAAATCAAGCCCAAGGATATAAAACGAGGGAAAAATAGGAAGATGAGAGTCCAAAAAGGGAGGTTGAGTGATGAAGCCAAAAGGCCGCTTAAACCCACATACACAGAAACTTTACTCTGTCTTCCTATTCCCAAGATTTAATAATTGTAATAGAGTAGATGTCTCGAATTTGACATATTGGGATAGGTTCACATAACTCAAGAACATTTTTAAAAACATAGTTTAAACATTAACAAATTAATTATGTGGAAGCTCCCTTCAGTCCAGCCTTATTACCTTTGAGCATATTAAAGCCTAAGCAATATCGTATTTGACTGCGCTTAACCCTTTCCTTGACGCTTCACCATGCATCGCAAAACTCCATCGCACCTTTCAGAACTTATCTCAAGTCGCAAACCTTAACACTTCGCACTACGCCCAACTTAACATTTTGCATGTCGCAGAGTTTAACCTCCGTAGTTAGATAATTGTGCCATATCGCATGCAATATGCGATATGTGCGTGGACCCTGCCAAAACATGGCTGCTCTTCACTGCATCACAACTCAATTAACTTACATTCCAAGTCTTAACATATAAAAAAAATAATCACCGATTGTGATGTGGGATTTGTTGTTCCGCCGACATGTGGCTTCTCTTCATAACTTCTCCAACTTAACTTGCGAACTCAATCTCTGTCATTATCTTCGAAGCTGATCTTTGCGATTTAATCCTCATTGTCCATTCCCTTCCTTTGGAAATCTTTTAAAGGCTTTGTTGCCTTATTCTTTTCTCTTGTTTTCACTTGTCGTCGCTCTGCAATTCTGTCTACTCCACTCGCTATTCTTCTTGAGCTTATTCACTATTTAAAAGCATTAATCTCTCCTGAGCTTGTTCTTCTGGTTATTCGTATAACCGTTATGTTGTCTCAAGCCTGAATACAGAACACCTTTTGTACTAATTTTTTGAATCCCAAATTTGGATTTGTTTCTCTTCCTCAGCCTACACATAGGTTTATCTGCACTCATTCGCTCCCGTTAGCTTCTTTCACAGCTAATTAACTCCCAGACTGGAATCATACAGATTCTACCTAGCCACTAAGTCCTTATCACTTAGAAAGACTTAATCTTTAATCAAAATTCACATAACAATGGTTTATTACACAGAAACCATAATTTTTCAGTTATGGATCACTCATCACGTAAAATGAATGACAGACAGTCACTATGAATTCGATTTCTGATTAATTAAAAAATGTACAAATACAAATAAAAAATTCTTACAATCTATTTTTGGCCTGATGCACCCTTACATGGAATTTTTCTCTTTAACAGAGCCCTCTCTATCTCTTGGCTCTCGCCGCTATCTCTTGGCTTGATCTTCTTTGGTTAATTTGGCCTCCTCTGCTTCTAAGCTTACAATTTAATTTATAACACAGTTCAGCGCTTATCCAGCTCGTACAACTAACTCCCCATATTAGAAACTAACTAAAATTATTAGGAAACCATACTTAACGCCATTTATGACTCATCCAATAATTTCTCGAGTCATCCCTATATCTCAGGGATTTGTTACATAGTTCATTATGACTAAGCTCTTTGACTAATGAGTCAACCCCTTTCTAGAACCTTCTAGACTAATACTTGTAAGCTATGAAGTCTTTACAAGATTTTACAATGATTATACAAAGGAAATGTTCCTCTTGGACCAATGTCAATACCCGAAGATCTTATTTCTACTTTTACTTTTGATTTAGAGAAGATGCTCCTGTATCAGATTCCCTAGGTGAAAATAATCATGATCTCTAGATCATGTATCTTTAATAGTTGCCCTCCTGGATCCCAAACTATGTTGTGTAGTTTGTCTTTGGTTGCTGATGTTGTTGTTTGTTTCTATTCTCTAGGTCTCCATACTTTATGTTTCATTTTCCCACTGGATATGCTCTCACATCATTCTACTATGTTTTTCTGGATATTGCTGCTTTTCTTCCTTGTTGTTGTCTTCATCTAAGACACCGTCATCATAAACCTTCTTATTTTTTCAACTCCATGTCTAGCTTATCTTATAACTAGTACTCACTCTTCCAATTTTCTTAAAACTATTGTTTGTTATCTTCTCTTTGAAGTTGTTGGATTCTTACTACCACCATTACATCCTTATCCTCTTGTTTCTTTTGAACTTTCATCTCATTTCCAAACAACCTCTGTTCAATATCTTGGATAAAAACATCATACGTAGATGCTTCTAGAAAACAGTTCAACAATTTACTTTCTATCTGATTCCTTTCAAACACCTCATTACTATGTTTTTCATCAATTCCAACATATCTTTCTTCCTCTTCCTTGACAACCCTTAGTGACTGTTCTTCAATTCTTTGACTAATCCTGGTAGTCATTTTAGCTTTCTTCAATTCTAAGATTGATTCCTCTTTAGCATAAAACATGCCTGACTCACCTTTGTCTAATTTAAATTGTGCATTTAGAATATTCATTCTCTAACTTGCTAGTCTATTCTCCAAAATATTTAACTCATGCCACAAATCTGTCATCTCATTTGAAACATCTTCCAAAAATTCTATACAATCCTCACTTTCTCCTTCTTTGTCACATGTCCAATTTATTGGTAGCACTACTTCATTCTTCATCAGAATAAAATTTTGGTCCTCTATCTCTGTGACAAATTTAGATATATGTCCAACAATATTCTCTTGATCAATCAGATAAGCCAATTCTTCCTTGTCCTAAAAAATAAAAGGTTCCTTCATATGACACATAACTGTCTCATATTCCTTGGAGATACTTTCTTCACTAAGCAAGGAATTTATGAACTCCTTCTATTGCGATAACTCAACTTGATCTTCATCTAAAAGGCAATCATCATTGTACTTCATTGAAGAAAATTCCAAGAGATGGATTGCCTTTTGCAACACCTGCAAACACAGTCAAATTATCAATCTCAAAATCACAAGAAACAATGGTCTCATTTGATGATCCAGTCACCAAATATTCATATTGTTGTTCTAAGTCCTCTACATGACACAAAAATTCTTCAATGGTCTTCATCTCAACCTCCTCAAGCACTTCACTTGGTTGCTTGATATCCTTCTCCACTTCTTCTTGCTTTTGGTCATCATTGTGAGCCAAACTTCCTTTGCTTTCAGTCCTTACAACATGCTGAAAACCAATACCTCCTCTTAATTGTGTATGATCTTCCATATGAGATCTAACTGTCTCAAAACTCAAATTCTACCTCTCTTCATTGTCTTCTTTGACATCACCTGCAAACATACACAAATTGTTAATTTTGAAATCATATGGCTCAGTTTCCTCAACTGATGTTTTAGACAACACTGCTCCGTCTTCAAGTTCAAAAGAAACTTGTTCATCTCTGAAAAATTTATCTTACTGTAGCTCAACTCCTTCGAGCTTCTATGTCCTCAATTCACCATCCATAATTTGTTCAAGCTTCCTCAGCTCATCTATTAACTACATATTCACCTGATGTTCTCTCTTCTCTTGTAGCTTATGCCACTTCATTTTCTTTCTCATTACATAACCATTCATTTGATTTTCTTTACTTCTCTCAAAAAAATTCATTAACAAATTAAATTGCATTCTTATCTCAACCTTTTCTCTCTCATACTCTTCTTCCATGCCATCTACTTTGACATATTTCCTCTCTCTACTTCTATTGTGGTCTCTCTCAAAACCTCTGCTATGAATATCAATAGTCATCTTCTCCTCTATCTCTATGAGTTCCTCACTCACTATGAGCTGTACTTAAGGCCATGTAATAGCAAGTCCTCCCTGCTACATTTACCTCACCAAGATTTCCTATGTACTAGGTCATTATTCCTCTCTCTGAAACTTTCGTTGAGCATTCCTCTGCTCCTTCTAGGCTTCAACTCATCTGCACTTTTGAGAACACAACTGTCCTCTTGTATTTCAATCACAAATGAAATACTAGGTTCTAGCCATACTCTTCTTTCACTCAAAAACTCTTACCAACTTCCTTCATCACTGCTTCTTAAGGTTGTGATCTTCTTTTGCTGAGATACTTCATTATCTACAACTATCAAACTGAAATCTTTCTTTAACCTACAAAACTCGATTTAGAGTTAAACAAATCAATGCTTGCATGATCTCACAAGCAGTCTCCATCCACTCTTCAAATTCTGGTGAATCTCCATTATCCACAAGAAAACAACCATCGTTGTGCTTTCTTTATCCTTCTACAATATCTTCTTAAGAGTATCACTTACTCCCATATTCTCCCATACTTCACCTCTATATTCTTACTGCTTGTTAGATTTAAAATTTGATCTCCTCCTTCTTCTGCAATCACACTTGCATTCTCCTTCTATTTCATGCAGAATCTTATTCTTTTCTGATACCAAATGTATTCTGCATAGGTTAGCTCTTCAATCTTCATTTATAATAACTTTTTTTCATTAACCTGCTCTGATACCAAATGATGCAGCCAAAAGGCCGCTTAAACCCACATACGTAGAAAATTTACTATGTCTGCCCATTCCCAAGATTTAATACTCGTAATAGAGTATATGTTCTAAATTTGACATATTCGGATAGGTTCACATAAATCCATAACAGTTTTAAAAACACAGTTTAAACATTAACAAATTAATTACGTGGAAGCTCCCTTCAGTCCAACCTTATTACCTTTGAGCATATTATAGCCCAAGCAATATCGCATTTTACTGTTCTCAACCCTTTCCTTGATGCTTCATCTCACATCGCAAAAATCCATCACACCTTTCAGAACTTATTGCAAGTCACAAAAATTAACACTTCGCACTACACCCAACTTAACATTTCTCATGTCATAGAGTTTAACCTTCATTGTTAACTAATTGTGCCATATCACATGCGATATGCAATATGTGCGTGGACCCCACTGGCACATGGCTTCTCTTCACCATATCGCAATTTAATTAACTTACCTACCAACTCTCAACATATAACTAAAATAATCGTCGATTACGATGTGTGCTCGGATGTTTCGCTGACATGTGGCTTCTCTTCGCAAATTCTCCAACTTAACTTGCAAACTCAATCTTCGTTGTTTATCTTCGATATTGATCTTTGCAATTTAATCCTCGTCGTCCATTCCCTTCCTTTGGAAATATTTTAAATGCTTTTCTACCTTAGTCTTTTCTCTTCTTTTCGACTGCTGTCGCTCTACAATTCTGTTTACTCCACTCGCTATTCCTCCTGATCTTATTCAGTATTTAAAAGCGTTAATCTCTCCTGAGATTGTTCTTCTAGTTATTTGTATAACTATTATGTTGTCTCAAGCCCGAATATAGAACACCTTCTATTTTACTTCTCTGAATCCCGAATTTGGATTTTCTTCTCTTTCTCAGCCTACACGTAGGTCTATCTACACTCATTCGCTCTTGTTAGCTTCAATCGCAGCTAATTAACTCCCAGACTGGAATCATACAGATTCTACCTAGCCACTAAGTCCTTACTACTTAAAAAGACTTACTCTTTAATAAAAATTCACATAACAATGGTTTATTACACATAAACCATAATGTCTTAGTTACATATCACTCAGCACATAAAAGGAATGCCACACAGTCACTATGAATTTGATTTCTCATTAATTAAGAAATGTACAGATACAAATAAAACCTGCTTACAATCTAATTTTGGCCTAATGCGCCATTACATTGCCTTTTTCTCTTTAACAGAGCCCTCTCTGTTTCTCGTCTCTTGCCACTATATCTTGGCCTGATCTTCTTTGGTTAATTTGGCCTCCTATAATTCTAAGATTATAATTTAATTTATAACACAATTCAAAGCTTATCCAACTCGTACAACTAACTCCCCCATATCAGCAACTAACTACAATTATTAGGAAACCATACTTAACGCCATCTATGACTCATCCACTAATTTCTTGAGTCATCCCTCCATCTCAAGGATTTGTTACATAGTTCATTATGACTAAGTTCTTTGAATAATGAGTCAACACCTATCTAGAACCTTCTAGACTAATACTTGTGAACTATGAAGTATTTACAAGATTTTACAATTATTATACAAAGGAAATGTCCCTCTTGGACCAATGTCAAGACCCTATGGTCTGATTTCTACTTGGACTTTTGATTTAGAGTAGATGCTCCTGCATCATTGGGAAGAAACAAAGATAATGGAAAGGCTTCAAAACCAACTCATAACCTTGTGTAATGAATCCCCACTAAGTTGAACAAGCCTAGATAGGGCACATAAAACCAAAATTTCATGGAATCAAAATTCCTAGATAACATTGATATCATCACATCTATGACTGCAAAATATTTCAAGAGGGAAACAATAAAAGTTTCAAACCTACAACACCTTCAATGTAGTTGTAGTGCTCGAGACATGACATGTTCTAGGCCGGACAACTTCCAACTGAAAATGACTATTGACCATGCATGCAAGGTTGTCTCCATCCCCCAACTAACATCGGTTCACCTGTTTCCTCACATTTTCATTCATAAGAATGGTAATTTGACGAAGGATAGTAACTTCCCACAAGATCTATGTGAATGGAGGTCCCTAATATGGTATATAAGTTACAAGTCACCTTTCCTAATTTTCCTCCCAACCAATATCATCATACAACGTAGTCCACCCTAATTCATACTAATTATCACTCATCGATTCCTGGATTCTATGCGTAGGGTGGACTATCGTTCCATAGACTCCCATGCATCTAGATACCTCACCTCATTCCCCTCACATGCCCTGAGTATATAATGCCTTGATTGAAAATGTACTTCTATCTATGAAGCACCCCATTTGGTGGAAACTTCTCCCCTTTATTAATTGGTATGCTCTAATTTCACTTAGTGGAGTCTGCCCCACCACCTAAACACCCTCCTTAAATATTTTATATATTTTATTTTGTTTTATTAATTATTTCATATGAAATATTTAAGAAATAATATTAAAATATTTGATTATTTTTTTTTTAATGTAATTTTTATTTTATTTTTATGTATATTCCCATATATAATTATAAAGTGAATTCATATTATCACTACAACAAAGTGATAGATGTTAAAAAATGTGAAAATAAACATTTATCCAAATTTGATAATGAATGAAATATCTTTGCTTTTTCCATTTACCATTCTCAAAATATAATAATAGAACCTTTAAACGAGGTTATAAATGAAGATCTTTCAAAATAAAAATCACCAATGCCAAAAACATATGAGAGTTGTCCCACAAGTCAGAAAATAAGTTAAGAACATAGAGTCTTAATTTGAGTTTTATATTACTATGACAATAAAAGCCTTGCAAACTTACAACGAGGGGAAATTAACCAAAACTACAAAGATATAAGATATTAGGAAAACTAAAAAACCAATCAACATAATAGAATTGAATAATAAAAAAATAAGTATCCAGGTTGATGGAATGGTTGAAAGTTTTGTTGGATGGCAACATTTTTGGGCCTAGAGGTGATCCAAAATCCAAACTCTACAAATTTCCTTTGATGCCAAGAAGAAGTACCTTCAACTCATTCAAATTTTTCATATTGTTATCTTTAGAGTCTTTCATATCCATCAATAATTTTCCGGTCAAGATATATATATGCCATTTGATTCAGATTGGATCATTATATTGTCTTCCATTCATCTTGATTCTATTAGAGTGGAAAAAGTTGAGGAATCATCTCAGATGACCATTTTTACCAACAGGACCTAGTTTGGAAAAATAGGGCGTGAAAGATTTTAGGAGAATTTTGAGGAATCAAATGATGTTGTTTATAGTTAAAACTTTCCTACCTTATTTTCACAGATTTTCATGTTATTCTACACATAGAGACATTTCCAACGGTGAAAGAATCATGTCAATCAGAGTTTGTATGTGAAATTTATGCCACTCAGAAGTTGACCTTCTTGTTTTCACCACCATAATTCAATAGGATGCGACGTTAGCCCCAATTATTCATGGAAAAGGAGCTAGCCATGTGACTGTGATATAGAATACTCTAGAAGAGTCTATATTTTAACTTTGGTTGACACAGGAGGTAGTCAAACCTAACCACTAGTAGGTTATTGGGTTGTGTTATAACTAGGCCACTAGGAGGAAACAAGATTCCATTATTTCGAGTGCATTTGTTCCATAAATTAGAAAGAAATAGCCAAGATGGACATGAGGTAGATCATATAGAGAGGATCTGTGCATTGTAGCATCCCATGGGCCACAAAACATACTTTTTTTTTCTTGCAACCATATTTCCATTCAGAGAAAGAGAGCGCAACGACCTCACCTTCCAGCTGGGTTTCTCTCCCAAAAGGGTTACCCATAGTATATATTTTTTCAGATGTGTGAGTGAGATTTTATTTTTCCATTCTCAATTTTTGTATATTTTTCATTCGCATGCATGTACTATTAATATCAAAATCTATAGATCCAAGAATCTAATACAACTATAATAGTGTACAATTTTAGATTTTAAATATAATATTATCAAATTTGTTGTGACGATCTATCTAGGGGAATATCCACGATAATTTACACATCACCAATATAAATCAACCATGTAGAGATAGAAATTTTGGTTCCCTTTAGTGTTGCGCATATTTGAGATCCACATAGTCAAATCATCCATCTCTTTTGGGTCCAATTTTATTTTCCTCTTCTGCATAGCATTTGCTTCTAGCATGCAAATTTCAGCCTAAAAATTCAATGGTATGTGTGATTAATAGTGTCAGGCTAAAGCTTCAACTCCAAAATGGACTTGGGATCTCCCCAAATTCCCTCTTCCTTTGCCACCTCACCTATAATGAGCTCTTTGTTGAGTCATTGCGGCAGGAGGGAGAAATACTCAAGATAAACATAAGTGAATTAAGTTCAAGTGATGAGGAAAATGAAGACCAAACAACCCAAGGATACCTTCCAATAAGGCACTATGCGAGCTAGTAAAAGGAACTGAGAGGTCCTCCCCCAATTCTATTGTAGGAAAGGGTGGGAAACAATATTGGGGGAAACTCTCCGGCATGAATTTATACACCAAGAATATGTAGGAAAAAACCATGGTAGTCCAAGGAAACAACTAAGGGGAAGTTTCAAAAATGTATATGGAAACCTTTCCCAAGAGCCTCACTAGGAAAACTCCTGTAGTGATTCTAGAGACATCTCCCACACAAATTCAATCAATATGATAATCCATGTAGGGTGGCGGGTAAGATATTTGATAGAATCCTGAAATTAGTGACATGAGGGGCATGCTGGTGGAAACGTTGGTTCATAGCCCAGGCTCACCATTTTGCCTCCACCTCACTCCACGACATTGGCACCTTGATCGGGGAAGAAGAATCGTGTTGGTCTAGCATATATCAATCTTTATTAATATGAGAGCATGGAAAATATTCCTAGGAATTGTTGATTATGGAGGATTGTAATTTGTAGCCCTCATTGGCATGTTTGTAAGCCACTCCTTTCCCATGAAGTTGAACATAAAATATATTGATAACATAAATTTTAAATATTAGAGAAGCAATTTGAGATGGAAATTTTTCCATGGGCCAATTATGGGAAAGTTGAAGGGAAGAGGAACCACATAATATTTTTCAAACCATCGTGACCATTAATTGAGAATCCCCTTCAATACAGAGCTTGGGCATATTTAAGAAAAGAGTTTCCTTAATAAAAATTCCAATGGAAAGAGCTTGGTTGCATTATTGCGATTAATTATCTTGTTTTGAACATAGAGATGAAGAAGAGAAAAGACAATCTAATTGAAAAACACCTCAAAATCCTACATCCCTTAGGGTTCCCTTCAATGATCCATCAAATATTAATTTGAAAAAGCCTTTAGGAGGACAAGATCAATGCATGGGGGAGGATGATGAAGGTATACTCACATGAGGTAAAGGCCCTCTATCAAAATTCCATAGTTGCAAACTTTGGAGGATGGGATCTTCAATAGGAGAAACCTCCTAGTTAGTGGGTACCCGAGATACTAAAAGAATAGAGTCTCGCAAATGTTTGAAAATTAGCTTCTAAAGAGAGCCAATTGAGAAAATTTAAATTTTAAAAATGTGACTATTATTTTTCTTCCATCATTAGGGGAATTTTCAGGTAAAAAATGTGCTTCAAAAAAAAAAAAATGTACCAATAAAATTAACTTTAAAGGAACTGATAGGATTCAAGATGATGATGTGATCTTCGAGGGTAAATATTTTGGAGGGAAAAGGAAATATATATATATATATATATATATATATATATTAATTGCATTTTTGGCTTGTCTCCTTATAGGTTTACTCAAATATCAAGTGTAAACACTCATTGCATGTGTAATTAAATTTCACATCCAATGACTACCCATTTTGCATACTTTTGAGTAGACTCACATTGAAAAATATTGAAAATATTAAACAATGTTTAACTCATTCTTTTCATGTATTTACATTTTTTTCAATGTGGGTCTACTCAGAAACATGAAAAGTGGGTACTCATTGGATATGGAATTTAACTCCACATATAATGAGTATATACACTCGACATTTGAGTAAACCTAAAAATACACTTTTTTCATGCATTTCCAATATTTTTCAATTTGGAGTTACTTAGAAGTATAGAGAGTGGATAATCGTTGGATGTAGAATTTAATTCCACATCCATCAGGGGTTTACACTTGACGTTTGAATAAACCTATAAGAAGATAATACATAAATACATTTAAAAATATATTTTCCTTTCTTTTTCTTTAAAAATTCATAACTCATAATTATTTTAACTATTATTTCATTGTTTTCCTTAAGAGACTCATTTTAGACTTCAAAATTCCCCTAATTATTATCCAAAATATGAATCTCGGTGTAAGGAACCAAGCTCTATTCAAAATGGAGTTTGAAAAAGGAGAAGAGATTCATCCCTCAGTTGTTTTAAAATACCAGATGGGTTCTAGCAAGATTAATAGAAAAGGGATGTTGGTCGATGTCATATGTCATTCATGATTGGATAATGATTGAAAAAATGTTCACTAACTTTCTAAACACCATAACATAGACAATAGATAGAGGGGTTTTTAAAGATACATGTCAACAACCTATCCCATGTGAGAATCTTTCAATGAGAAAGGAACCATAAGAAATGAGCCACTTTTAGCCACAATTGATTATTCCAAACTTGGGACCAAATCTGAAGGTTTTGGAGTTTGAGCATGCTTAGCTTAGATATGGTAAGCGTCTTTAATAGTGAAAATTCCCCTAGAAGAATACCCCTATTGTAATTAGCTTGGTCTTTTGATGAGGAAATATGTTTTTGTTGTAACAATTTCTTCCAATTTATTCTAGGCATGAAGAAAGAACTTAAAGTTCCAAGAGTGCAGAGTCTTCTAAAGGTGTCAATTTTTTTTTAGGGAGGAACCCCTCCAATAGTCCATGACCAAAAGGAATTAATGAGATGTCATTTTTCTATGAAGATCCTAGAGGTCCTCTTGAGATAACAAGCGACAAAACTTATGCTAAGATTCATCCCAAAATTGAACCATATTCCCATCAAGGACTTACCAAAAGCAATGGTTTTGA
>JAXQQM020084991.1:0-27617 GCA_034641835.2 Pinus albicaulis
TCTTGTGAGATGAATGTACCTGTGTTCTTTTGCTGAATTTGAAGTCCTAAGTAGAAGGTGAGCTCTCCAATCATAGACATCTCAAACTCTGATTTCATTTCTTCAGCAAATCCTTTTGCTAACTCATCTTTTGAGTGTATCTTGAGGGACCTTTTGAGCTCAGTTTAGTATCTTCTGTTGTCTTGCTTATTTCATCATCATCTTGGTTCTCTTCTTCATGATCTTCTGGAGGATTGCTGCAATCTGTACTTCTTGTCTTTTTTGGTAGTTCTTCATAAAATCTTACATCAATGCTTTCCACAGTTTTTTGAAGTGTTTTGTTGTAACACCTGTAACCTTTAATCTTGGATGCATATCCTAAAAATATTCCTTCATCTGCTCTTGCATCAAACTTCCCTAGATTTTCATTGTTATTCTTTATGTAACACTTGCTTCCAAAGACTCTAAAATGCTTGATTGATGCTGGTTTACCATGCCATAGTTCATAAGGAGTCTTGTCACTATTTGGTCTTAAATGAGCTTTGTTAAGAATATGCACAGTTGTGTGTACTGCTTCTGCCCAGAAAGTTTGGGGAATGTTACTTTCTTGCATCATGCCTCTGGCAATTTGTTGTACATACCTGTTTTGTCTCTCTGCCACTCCATTCTGTTGAGGTGTCCCTGCAATAGTAAACTGTTGTTTTATCCCATTTTCATTGCATAGGTTTGCAAAATCATAGTCTGTGAATTCACCTCCTCTGTCTGATCTGATGCACTTTAGCTTGCATCCTGTTTGATTTTCTGCCAATGCCTTGAATATCTTGAATTTCTCAAGTGCTTCAGATTTATATTTGAGAAATGAAACCCATGTAATTCTGGAGAAATCATATATTATCAGCATGAAGTAGGATTCTCCACTTGGTGTTTTAGTTCTTGAAGGTCCACACTGGTCCATGTGTACAAGCTGAAGTGGCCTACTTGTTGATAACTCATCTTTGGTCTTAAAGGATGTCCGGGTCTGTTTGCCCAATTGGCAAGATTTACATATGGTATTTGAAGGCTTCTTTATTGCTGGCATATCTCTGACTGCTTTCTTCTTGCTCAGTCTGATGATATGGTCGAAGTTAAGATGTCCCAATCTCCTGTGCCATAACCATGACTCCTCAAGTTTGCTAAGGTGGCATGCTTCATTCTCTTCTTTCACTATGTAGACATTACTCTTTGTTCGAACACCTTTGATTAGAGTCTTTCCTGTGGTGCTTGATCTAACTTCACAGTCTTGTGCTCTAAAAAGAACTTCACAACCTTTATCACACATTTGACTGACACTTAGCAAATTTGCTTTCAGCCCATCCACAAATAGTACATCTTGGGCCTTTCCTCTGCCATTATCTAGACTGACTGAGCCTTTTCCTTTGATTTTCCCTGATTTATCATTGCCAAAAGTAACATTTCCAGATTTCTTTTCATCAAAGGTTATAAAATTGCTTCTATCTCCAGTCATATGCTTTGAGAAACCACTGTCCAAATACCATTGGATTTTCAGGTCTTGAGCTGTTAGAGCCAGATCACATTTATTCACCTTCTTTTTCCACTGCATGCATCCTTTTGTTTGGTACCTTTTTTGAGATGATGAACCACATTCTCTGAGAGGACATTTGGAAGGCATATGTCCAATTTTATTGCATACACAACATTTGATCGTATTTTTAGCAGAATTAGGAGTATGAGTAAACCATCTATGATTCATAAACATCCTTGAGGTTTTGAAAATCAATATTTGTCCATATTTTCTGCATTCTATGATTTTATGGCCAAATTCCTTACAGTAAAAACAGGATCCATAGAAACAATTTGCATACCTAATGAAAGGTTGTCTTCTCCATTTGTTTACTTGAGATAATCTCTTCACTGTTTTCATCCTTTGCTTGTTTGAATTAATTCTCCTTGTATGACAGTATGCAACAATATGTCCCAGCTTGTGGCAGGCATAATAGGTGGCATTTTTCATAGGAGGGAAGAATCTCCTTTGATGGCTTCCAAATTTGACATACTCAGGAGTATATGAGCCCTTTTCTGTTGGCTGAGCATTTATTTCATTCTTTGTCATTAGAGGTTCCTTCTGGTTTCTATCTCCTTTATTGTAGGTTTCTTCTTCTGTAGGAATCATCTAAGTTGATTCATCATCCTTATCTACTTTTACAAAAATAATATTTTTGTTTTCCTTTTCTTTGCCTTTAATTGATTCTCCTTCATAGCCTATCCCAGTTTTTATCAGAGGAGATCTTTGAGCATCCAAAATTTCATTCAACTTACCAGAGCTTGTCATTTGAGAAGAATTTATTGACACTTTCCTTTGGGCATTTTCTAATTTCTTCCTGATCCAGGTGGAATAATCAGGTACAGGTACAAGAGGCTTGAGTACAAGGCTCAAAAATAAAAGTGTTCAAAAGATTCTTGAACTAGGTTCATGTTGTAGATCTCGTCTTTCTGAATCCAATGGCACAGACGACACTCAATTCCGAGTCCGTATGAAGAAGTTATAAGCGGTCAAAGTACCAGGTTGACTTGGTGACTGGGCAGCCTTAAAGAGGACACAAATTGGACTTTTCCCGGCCACCGGATTCTGGCAAGCTCAGGCCAGATTTCGGGAAAAATTGTGGCCTGTTTAAATTGCCTCCTTCGGTCCAAAACCGAATTTTTAAAAAGGCGTAATTTGTTTTATTAAAACAAAAATTATTTAGAAAAAAAAGGGGTGGCAGGCCACCACCCCCGCCACCCCACCCAACCGTATGCCACATATATATATATATGGGCCGGCGGGAATCAAACCCGCTCGGCCTCTAAGGCCGACCCACGCCACGGGCGGCCCAACATATCAAACAAAACAACGGTAATAGCATTAAATGGGGGCGGGGGTTGTGAACCCCACCGCCACCCAAGCCACATATAAAACGTGCTGGCGGAGATCATGGGGCGGGCCGCCCAAGGCGGACCCGACCCCTCCAAAAAAATATATTATATTGTTTTTAAAACACGCCCATTTTTTTTAACAGAAAAAACGCGTGCTATGTTGGGAGGGGCGGGATTTGACCCCCCGACCTCTCCTCAACGATTACTAAATCTTACCACTGCGCCCAACTAATTACTTGGGTAATTCCGCCCAGATTTTTTTATATAAACCCAACATTTTACAGTGTGCCCAGGCCATGGAGGAGTGGGAGAGCATGCATGGAATTCGAGAATTTTTTTTTTTTTTTAATTTCAGGTGCAGTGGAACCATGAGCCCAGAAAAAGGCAGGCGGAAACCTGATTGAGGCCAAATTTTCAGGAGGGAAAAATTTCGACTTTGTCCAAATAGGACAAATTTTATGTCGTTTCAGCACTACTCAGCACCACGAGTCTGATGGCGTGCTCAGTTTCTGCATCTGATTTTTTAATTTTCCAGCCACTTTTGGAAGTGGACTATGCCGGTGTCAGATTTTTGCATGTGAGCAGTCGTTTTCCACTTTCTCGACGCCACAAGATTGATGGTGCTTTCAGATTCAGCCGCAGAGCTGCTCAGCCTTCAGAAAATGGCAACATGAGGTATATGATGTGTATTCCATGTACTTCTTCATTTATTTATCGTTGAGATGCATTATGTCTTGCAGATCTCAGTTGATACATGAGTTGTGGGATCTTGCTTTGTGTTATTTTTGATGTACTTTCAGCTATGGATTTGTGTCATGTATGAGTCCCTTTTATGCCAGATTGGCGGGATGCTCCCTTTCATATGTGTATTTTTGAGATCCCTTGTTTGCTAGGATTGGCGGGATACTCTCATTTGCTACATGTCAGCTATGGTCATACTGATAGGATTCTTTCTTTATGTATGAGAGTTCTGCAGTGGAATATCTCTTAAAGAAGTCAAGCCACTCCTACGTGAGGGCGATTTTTCCTTGTATGTCATAGGAAAGCACATCCATGTACATCTTTTTCAAACAACACATAATGCAGCGGCCTACACCATCTTGACACCGAGGCCCGGAGATGTAGTCCCTCCTGGACGAACTCCGTCATCAAACGACGTGTTCTTATGATTGCTGATCTTGTTCGTTTATGTTCCTCGTATTTATAGCTACAATTGTTCATTTCAGTTCTTTAACGTCTTTAATTAAATACAATTCTATTTATCAACCGAATTAAAAGGTCTTGGTTAAGGGTATCAAGATTTTACCCTGGATCAAGTGGTATCGGAGCAGGTATTCTTGCTGATTGGATTGCAGGCGTGAACATTGAACGTTTGCTGAGTCGAGCCATGGAGAGTGTGAAGGACATGTATGAAACCATGCTCAGGGTGTCCGAGAAAGCGGACATACTGTACGAGGCTTACGAAAAACAAGCAATAGAGAACGAAGAATTGAAGACCCTCCTACACAAAGAGGAGGAGGAAAAACAACAATTGTAGCTTCAGTTGCAAACCACAACAGAAGCGTGGGAAGATTGGAAGCGCAACAATGAAATTCTGCAAGCAGATCATGATGCCTTGAAGGCGTTCCTACATGAAGAGAAGGAGGAGAAGCAGCAGTTGCAGCTTCAGTTGCAAGCCACGACAGAGGCGTGGGAAGATTTGAAACGCAACAACGAAACTATTCAGAGAGATCATGATGCCTTAAAAGAATTCCTACAGAAAGAGAAGGAGGAGATGTAGCAGATGCAGCTTCAGCTACAAGCCGTGTCAGAGGTAGTGACAGAAGTGAAGCGCAACAACGAAGGCTTACAACAGCTTTCTTCATCTGTTTCACAATCAACACCTAAGGTAAACAGTGTTGATTTTTCTTCAGTTTCTTCACATGATATAATTTCAGTTGGAAGTGTGGAGATACCCATCACAGGTATCAGCATGAAACTCCTCACCAAAATGGGGTACAGAGGAGGAGGACTTGGCATTCGTGGCCAAGGCATCACCGAACCATTGGAGGTTGTGCAACGACCTCGTTATGCAGGTTTGGGGTACAATGGTGAAGGATGTTCGAAGGACATCAAGGGCAAACAGATATTGATGAACTCTCCAAGGAAGAGGAATGATAGGGACACTTCGCCATCATCCCATGGCAGTGCACGTTGTAGTGAAGGAACCGAGGCGAGCTCCCATCATCATGATGGCACCAGAGACCACCCCAGAAGGTATACTAAGTCTCATTATTCCAGAGTGCATTTTAATTACAAGAATGTTGATAACCACGGTCGTAAAATATGGCATCGTAAAACTTGTTTATTTTGTGTTTTAAATAACCATGTGATTTCTAAGTGCTGGAAGAGGATGGCAGCACAAAGAAGGAAGAGGCACGAAAAGCCTTCTCCCCAACAGGAAAAGAAATCAGTTAAGCAGGTTTGGAGGAAAAAGAACTTTTGCACCCATTGCGACCGAAGTGGCCACCAAAGAGCCACATGCTGGAAACTTCATCCAGAGCAGCGCCGTAAAGCCAAAGAGCCCGTGCATACACCAGTCGAAAGAGCTGATCGACAAGCAAGTTCGCCACAAGGGGATGATCCACTCGTTTTAATAAATGAGAAGTGGTTCTTCTAGATTGTTTTTTTCTAGAGATGTTAAGATTGTCATGGCCATGCTTGTAAGTCATTTGTCGCATTTTTATTATGAAAGTGATGATGTGTTTCCATCACTCGTTTAAGCGACCATGACATTTCTTTTTGGCCTTGTTTTATGAGTTGTGTGTTAGATCTCTTTCATGTAAAAGTGATGATCTGTTGCCATCACTTTGAGATACGATGATTATGTTTTGGTCATGTTGTATGAGTCGTCTGATGCATTTCTTTCATGTAAAAGTGATGAGGAGTTTTGCCATCACTTCGAAATGCGACGATGAGGTCTCGTCTTGTAATTTTGTTGAGGTATGATTTCCATTTTGCTGTAAACTTGACCACCGAGTGCATGTTATAAACTCGTGGCAAGTATGGAAATATCTGGGTCATTGTTGGTCACATTGAGAATGTAATGTTCGTTGCAGCTTTAGGTAGGTTTTGGCATTCCGATTCCGAAGGACAGAAGTGAAGGAGTCTTTAAGGGATGCGCCTTTTCAGACATTTTCATTTTAGCAGTTGTAGGTGTTGGCTTTGCATCTCGATTCCGAAGTTCGAGAAGTGAAGGAGTCTTCATGGGATGTGCCTTTTCAGACATTTGCATTTCAGCAGTTGCAGGTGTTGGCTTTGCATCTCGATTCTGAAGTTCGAGAAGTGAAGGAGTCTTCAAGGGATGTGCCTTTTCAGACATTTGCATTTCAGCAGTTGCAGGTGTTGGCTTTGCATCTCGATTCCGAAGTACGTGAGGTGAAGGAGTCTTCAGGGGATGTGCCTTTTCAGACATTTGCATTTCAGCAGTTGCAGGTATTGGCTTTGCATCTCGATTCCGAAGTACGTGAGGTGAAGGAGTCTTCATGGGATGTGCCTTTTCAGACATTTGCATTTCAGCAGTTGCAGGTGTTGGCTTTGCATCTTGATTCTGAAGTACGTAAGGTGAAGGAGTCTTCAAGGGATGTGCCTTTTCAGACATCACATTGTAGCAGTTGTACATGATGGCTTTGTATCTTGATTCCAAAGTATGCCAGGTGAAGGAGTCATGTGGGGATGTGCCTTTCAACGACAGTTGTAGACAGTTGATGATACGTAAAGCTTGATGCTTTTGGAGGACCAAAAGCTCCTTAGTGGGGAGGCTTGATCCAGGTGGAATAATCAGGTACAGGTACAAGAGGCTTGAGTACAAGGCTCAAAAATCAAAGTGTTCAAAATATTCTCGAACTAGGTTCATGTTGTAGATCTCATCTTTCTGAATCCAATGGCGCAGATGGCACTCAATTCCGAGTCCGTATGAAGAAGTTATAAGCGGTCAAATTTCCAGGTTGACTTGGTGACTGGGCAGCCTTAAAGAGGACACAAATTGGACTTTTCCCGGCCACCGGATTCTGGCAAGCTCAGGCCAGATTTCGGGAAAAATTGTGGCCTGTTTAAATTGCCTCCTTCGGTCCAAAACCGAATTTTTAAAAAGGCGTAATTTGTTTTATTAAAACAAAAATTATTTAGAAAAAAAAGGGGTGGCAGGCCACCACTCCCGCCACCCCACCCAACCATATGCCACATATATATATATGGGTCGGCGGGAATCGAACCCGCCCGGCCTCTAAGGCCGACCCACGCCACGAGCGGCCCAACATATCAAACAAAACAACGATAATAGCATTAAATGGGGGCGGGGGTTGTGAACCCCACCGCCACCCAAGCCACATATAAAACGTGCTGGCGGAGATCATGGGGCGGGCCGCCCAAGGCGGACCCGACCCCTCCAAAAAATATATTATATTGTTTTTAAAACGCGCCCATTTTTTTTAACAAAAAAAACGCATGCTATGTTGGGAGGGGCGGGATTTGACCCCCCGACCTCTCCTCAACGATTACTAAATCTTACCACTGCGCCCAACTAATTACTTGGGTAATTCTGCCAAGATTTTTTTTATATAAACCCAACATTTTACAGTGCGCCCAGACCATGGAGGAGGGGGAGAGCACGCACGGAATTTGAGAATTATTATTTTTTTAATTGCAGGTGCAGTGGAACCATGAGCCCAGAAAAAGGCAGCGGAACCCTGATTGAGGCCAAATTTTCAGGAGGGCAAAATTTCGACTTTGTCCAAATGGGACAAATTTTATGTCATTTCAGCACTACTCAGCACCACGAGTCTGATGGCGTGCTCAGTTTCTGCATCTGAGTTTTTGATTTTCCAGCCACTTTTGGAAGTGGACTATGCCGGTGTCAGATTTTTGCATGTGAGCAGTCGTTTTCCACTTTCTCGACGCCACAAGATTGATGGTGCTTTCAGATTCAGCCGCAGAGCTGCTCAGCCTTCAGAAAATGGCAGCATGAGGTATATGATGTGTATTCCATGCACTTCTTCATTTATTTATCGTTGAGATGCATTATGTCTTGCAGATCTCGGTTGATACATGAGTTGTGGGATCTTGCTTTGTGTTATTTTTGATGTACTTTCAGCTATGGATTTGTGTCATGTATGAGTCCCTTTTATGCCAGATTGGTGGGATGCTCCCTTTCATATGTGTATTTTTGAGATCTCTTGTTTGCCAGGATTGGCGGGATAATCTCATTTGCTACATGTCAGCTATGGTCATACTGATAGGATTCTTTCTTTATGTATGAGAGTTCTGCAGTGGAATATCTCTTAAAGAAGTCAAGCCACTCCTGCGTGAGGGCGATTTTTACTTGTATGTCATAGGAAAGCACATCCATGTACATATTTTTCAAACAACACATAATGCAGGGGCCTACACCATCTTGACACCGAGGCCCAGAGATGTAGTCCCTCCTGGACGAACTCCGTCATCAAACGACGTGTTCTTATGATTGCTGATCTTGTTCGTTTATGTTCCTCGTATTTACAGCTACAATTGTTCATTGTTCTTTAATGTCTTTAATTAAATACAATTCTATTTATCAGCCGAATTAAAAGGTCTTGGTTAAGGGTATCAATATTTTACCCTGGATCACTTCCTCAAGCATACTACTTCTTCTTCCAATTTCTCTTGTTCTTGAATTTTATCCTTAATTTTCTTAAGTAAAATGTCTTCTACCTTCTTGGTTTCTTCAAGCTCTACTTTCAACCGAATGAGAACTTCTGAATTTTGTTCTTCTCTTACATACTTGAGGAGAATGTCTTTCTGTTTTCTGAACTTCAGTTTGAGTCTGTCAATTTCCTCCAGGGCACTTCTTAGCTCCCCCTCAATATCAACTTCACCTTCTCCTTCATCTTCTAGAAGGAGTCCTTCAAGCTCTTCTATGGCCATCAATATAAATTCAGAGGTTCCTTCTTCACTTGAGGGTTCATCTGAGTCAGTTTCCTTTGGGGCATATCCAAATTCCACAGCAGCCCAAAATTCTATTCCTAAAGACATTATGTATGCTTTCATTCTGATTTTCCAGAAGGCATAATTAACACCAATGAAAAAAGGGGCTTTATTGGTTGAGCTTCCTTCTTGAATAGCCATCCTGGGGACCTAGGATCTCCTTTCAGTTGTTAAACTGATACAAAAGTAACCTACTCTGATACCAATTGTTGAACCCTTAGTTAAACTGAGAGGGGGGGAGGTGAATCAGTTTAACACATTCATGGACTTTTTAAAAATTTTCATTAAACTTTATTAACACCTTCATTTCATGATCAGCATAATATGTGAGCAATATTTATTTGTGAGAAACAGTTAATAAGCAGAATATGTGAGCAACAAGTATTAAGCAAAATAGATATATCACATCAACACATAGACATCATGCACATAGACACCAGATATAAGTGGAAACCCATAACGGGAGAAAACCACATCTTATCATTGTTGTGATGCAAAGGCAAGCTCCAAATCCCTCTCACCACTGATTTTTTGTAGGCACCAACCCACAGCAGGCTCCAACCTCAATTCTGCAAGCTACAACTTGCAAGGAAGCTCCAACTCCCTCTCAATTTTCTGCAGGCACCAACCTATAGGAGGCTCCAACCTTAGTCAACAACAACTGACATCTATCAAGCTACAAATTGACAGGGAAGCTCCAACTTCCTCATTCTATCAAAAGAAAACATTTGCTGATTTACCTTGGATATCAGCTCTATTCTGTACCTTCTTTTGTGCTGTCCTCTAGTCTTCAAATCTGTCTTATAGCATCTCTTTCTGCTCCTCCTTATTCTTATCTTCTCTGCCTCAAATTTTCAAACTCTGCATTCTCTAACCTCTTTATGCATATATATGAGATATTATTTATAGAGATTTCCTTATGACTGTTAGCATTCCTCAGGGAACTCAAGCTGAACAACCATGCCTCTTTGTCTTCTGCCTTCTCATTTTCTTTACCAGCTCACAAAAAGTATAACAATATGCATTAATCTCAATATTACAGTGGGTTATTTATTTTCCTCCAGAAACTTGCCAATGCATCACAAATAATATAAACCAATTAAAAAAATTTACATTCAGTTACAATATGGATTACAAATCAACCCATTCAGCCTTTTGGATCACTGCGTGTTTGTCTCTTCTGCAGCTATCTCTGTCTTTTTCTTCTCTGTATGCTCTCCTGTTCACTGCCATTGTGTAACTGTTGCATATAAAACTGCTGCGTTATATAACTCAAATAACTTTTGGCGATATAATAATAATAGATCATTTTAATACATAAAATTCCCTTTCAGGCCCACTCGCCGAACTTGCTCTATTCTCCGATGTGATGAATCACCTCTTGAACACTTCTGATTGCGATTAATCGCAATTGCAACTTCCAGTTGTATGTTCCGATGCTCTTCTCTCACTCCGATGCGATGATTCACTGTTCACGTATGTAAATATGTATATATCATTTTACATATATATATATATATATATATATATATATATATATATATATATATATATATATATGTTGCTTTGCTTTCCTTTAACTCTTCAACTTTGGTTTAAAAACTTGGAGCAAACCTGTATTAGTCTTTTCTTTTGAATAGAGCCCACATACCAGCGATACTCCGCCTCATTTATTTCAATCGCAAACGCAACATTCATAATGCTCTTGTGACTCATCATTTGATTTTCGCTGACACGATTAGAAAAGGCCCCAACATTTAATCAAACGATTCATATCCACCGTCCATCCTTCAAAGAATCCGACGCCTATCATCTGATCGCTCAATCGCAATCTAACTTTCAATTTGTTCGTCACTCTTTTTCGTATCGATGCGATGGATCACTTCGATGCACTTTTTGTCGAACTCAAACACATATGAGTCACCATTTATAACATATCGGGTCCGCTTCTTTTATCGCAATTGCAATCGGAACTTTTTATTAACACTTCATGTTCCGCTATGTTTTTCTCCGATGTGAGGGTTCACTATTCCGCGTATATATGTATATATATGTATATTCTTTCATATATATACTTTTTCTCGCTTCAACTTTTATATATCCTTCACTTGGGTTAAGATTCTCGAATAATCATGCGTTGAACTTTTCTTTTTACATGGGGGGCCCACACTACATATACTTCCGCCTTTATATTTCCATTCTATTTACACATTCCGGAATCAATCGGCTTATCCTTTGATAAGATAATACTTTAGTCAAATCTTATATTTACCCCGAAATATATGAGACCTTTGGTAATTTAATTTCAAAGGCGCATAAATCATATATATATATATATATATATATATATATATATATATATATATATATATATATGCCTTGTATTATAATCTTGGCCCCTTTTTAATACATCGCTCATATCATATTGAACCCCTTCCTTTTTTTATTATATCAAATGTATTAACCCGATGCACAACCTTCTTAACCCACTCTCTAAGGTTTGAACATGATATAATAAAACGCTGTCATACTCCCGACCTTATCACTTAACACTATAACAATGGATTTGATGCCCTTAATTAAACACGCAAGCGTTTATAACCTTCCAACCATGGCTTATAACATTAACCCAACATTTTATAATGTATTTCATTCATGATACAGTTTATATCAACCCCGAAGCGTATGAAAAATCTTTCAGACTTTATACCATGACTTTGAATTAAAATAACCTTCGGGCCCCCACCATTTCTCACTATATAATTGAACCATCGCAGCACATACATCTGGGCCCACCTCTGTTAACAAGCTGCTCACATCCAACGGCGGACAACTTATCGTGTTGGTTTAGAAGATCCGACGAATGCAAAGAAATATCGCGTTATTTTTCTCACAGAAGGTTAATGCTCAGAAATTGCGCGATATAAGTGGATTTTAAAAACCGCTTAAGGACACGTATCCTCCAGCGAGTAATATCGTGTTTTTTCTCACAAATCTTCTTACCGCTTATGCGACCACGCGATACTGCCGGTTTCCAAACTCTGGGTTTATTGTAGCTTCAAGATTCTGCTCCTTTCCGACTCAAGGTTCCATATTTCCAGTTTTGACCTTGTTACCTTTGAGTTTACGTTAAAAATGTTTTATTTGCGTTATAACTTCATTGTTCATTGAATTTACATTATACCTCACCATATTTTCTGGCCCACACACACGGCATTTTATTTACGTTATAACTGTAATTCATTGATGTGCCATTATTGTCCCTCTATACATTAAATCATAGTTCCATATCTCAGGGTTCCATCTCAGTTTATAATTCCGCCTTCCTTTCCTTCGATAATGTTGTGGCTTCAACTGATATAAAAAAACAGGGATTTCATACAATTTACTGTCGTTTCAACCCTATTCGGCATGACCGTTTCTCTGCATTCAGTTACTGTGCATGTCAGTATATTCTCTGTATACTCTGTCTCTGTGCATGAATGTTTCACTATTTCACTGTAATCTCTGCAACTTTTCTCTGCTGCTCAACCCTCTCTACAGTTTCTCTGTATTCTCTACATCCTGTCTTTGCTGCTCGACCCTCTCTGGCGGTTTCTCTATATTCTCTACATATTCTGCAGCCTGGGCTGCTTCAAATGGCCCTGCTTTGCAGCTGCTCGACCCTCTACATCCTCTTCAGATCTCTGCTGCCTCTCTGCTACTACTATACCTATTTTGATCTCTTTTCCTTTTGACAGTATTCTTTTACCATCTCTCTACTTCTATGTTGTCTCCTTTGCCATCAATGACAACATTTCCAACATTAACATGCCCATCTCCTTCAAACAAGTTTTTTCCTCAATGCTTGATTATTTCTTGATGTTTCTGTATAAAATTCTCATCCTCCCATGTGGATTCTTCTACAGGAGAGTTCTTCCACTTGCTGAGATACTTTGAAATTGATCGTACTTGTCGATTTCTTGTTTTTGTGACTGCTTCAGAACTTCTTTCGATGTGATGTTGATCTTCCTGTTGTTTCTTTAGATTCTGCACCAAAGTTAGGTTATCCTTTGAGAGTTGGAGAACTTGTTTTCGATGCTTGATGTGATCTTCCACTAATTTATCATCCATATTAGCTATTATTTTATCCTTTAAACCATCCAAATTAACCTCCATTTCTTCTTTTAAACCATCTATGTCATCTTCGGTTGCTCTTCGTAAGATCGAAATTTGTTGCACTTGGTACCGTAATTTTGATATCTCATACTGCAATTCTTCCTCTTCTTGCATCATAGTATATATTTTTGAGAGCTTAATGGGTATGGAATTATTTTTTGGAGGCATTATAGAACCCAATACTAATAAAATTCTAAAATATGCCCTTGGAATAAATTCAAACTAATTTTTTTTTTCAAATGAGACTTATGTAATTCGAAAACAATACACACCTTTTTCTTACTTTTGAGGAGCTAGATATTGAAACTGAATTATCTCTGTGATTTTGGATCTTCAATATCTGCAATTTGGCCCTTATGTAGCCCTATGAATCCTCTTGCGAATGCCACAGGTCTGACCTGATTTGGATTCTTCAAGACAAAGTTGTGCCCAATCTCCTATGATGACCTAATTATGGACAGGTTCAGTAGAGTGAACTTGTATGACTTTCCACATGTCACTTTTTAATCCTTTGGCTCTGAAATTGATAGAAAGGAAACAAAAGTTTGTGTACTTCCAGTCACTTTTTACAGAATTCCAATCCAATGCTCAGAGAGAGAGTTATGAAGATTTTCCCACGATCACCTCTTTGAGATGAAATTCAGGAGCCTGAAAAAGACCTAACTTCCACAGATCATATCTCCGAAAATATTGCGAACCAAGCTCTGAAATTTTTCGATGATGTTCCTAAATATTTTCACTTTGTGCTCTAAAAATTTAAGCTTCTGAACCTTCGTAGAAACAAATCTATAGCGAAAATTCCGCGATGACCTTTTTAAGTGAAATTCAAGAGCCTGCAAAAAGCCCTAACTTCTTATCCACAGTATCATATCATAAAATACGGAACCAAGCTTCCAAATTCTTGAAGATGTTCCTCAGATTTGGCTCGCGCTCTAAAATTCTCGCCTTTTTCAGGGGGGGTAGAAACCAAGTGAGAAAATTCCACGATGACCTGTTTGGAGCAGCGAAACCCTAGAATCCAAAGCTCGGATACCAAATGTTGTGAAACCAGCTCCAAAATAGAATAAAAGAGATATCAATGCCTTATAAATAAGCCACTTCAAGGGGAAAACCTCCAATACATTACATGAATGAACAATTATTGGATTATACTGACAAAACCTCCTTTTTATATATAGGAGTCCATGGGGCCACAATGTAATCCTAGCCGACCTAACAATAATAATGTAAGGGCACAATAATAACAATATGGGGGTTACAGGGGTACAACAATAAAAATAAGGGGGGCTACACTAACATAATAAGGGACTACACTATTAATAGAGGGACTTAACAGAGACAACTTGACAACCTAACAAGACAAAACACTATGATGCTTGAGTTTGGGGAAACTCTAGCTCAACAATTTCCTCTTGATGCTTCTCGGTGACATATTGGTTCCAAGCTCGGTACTGTGTGATGAAATCCCCAACTGAGTGATGGTGTCTTGCTGGAAGCATACTATAGCCTCCATATCATCCCGGTACAAGGATTTGGAGCCATTTTTAACTTCCCTCTCAAGTAGAAGCAACATTGTTTTAATCTAGACAGGACCACCGATGTATTTTTTCATGTTTTGTCTATTCAGATCAAAATCCAACTTGGTGTCAATCTGTCTCAGCTACTCTAAGTACTCTTTGATATACTTCCTAACTTAGTGTTACACAACATTTTGTCACTGTCCCTGCAATCCCCATCCTGAACATTGAAGGACCATTTCAGTGACTTCTGTGTATTTTCATACCTTGCAAAAAGTGTCATTGCATCCCTTCCATGAGAAGAGCATTTCCTTTGTTGACTATTCCTGGAGCGGGCTCTCAAAAACATATGATTTTGGGTCGACGCCAGTAGGCAGTTATGGCCTCGTGCCCATTGGCGCTCTGTCTCAGTGGAATGCCCGCGCCAAGATGTTTTTGGAATTTTTTTAAAAATAGAAGTGAAGTTTCCATTCCCAACCACTTCCCCAACGGAGTCACCAACTTGTTGTACAGGTAAATCCCCTCTATGGACATAGGTGATCCCTCTATCCCTGGAGTGGTTCTAGCAACAAGGGAACATGCTAATCCTTCAGATTCCTAGTTTATGAATGAAACTAAGTTGGGATAGATGACCTACCTTTTTTCCAACACAATTGTCGTAGTTGTGGCAACAGTCTCCTGATCTTCATCTTTACACGTCACAGTATTTCAGTGGTGATACTCACGTGCCTGCACAAGGATCAGAGAAAGATAACAACATACAAAAAATACTTTCTTTCATAACTATTTAATTGGTCAATGAGAACTAAACATATTCTAATAGTTGCTTTGTTTCTCTTTTCATAGAAGCACAGAAAAAAGTGGGTCAAAGCTCCTTTTGACCAGTCCGTTTCCCCTCGTTCCTTTATAGAAGGAGACCTCGTCCTCCTATATGACCAAGCTCACGATAAGCTGGGGGTAGGAAAATTCCAACCCATGTGGCATGGGCCCTACATTGTTAAGCGTGTTTTGCAGAACAAGACTTATGAGCTTATTGATCACAAGGGTCATCCTCTGGATCAACCCAGAAATGGGTTGTATCTCAAAAAGTACTATGCATGAGTCTTTCATGCATGTTTCTTTTGTACATAGGTGTTTTTTAATTTTTGTACATTTTTTGGCTTGGTGTGCTTTGTGAGTGTTTCTTGCTTATTGGATCGTTGCTTATTGTGAAGATGTCTGTTACTCCTTATGTCGGTTTCACGGATGGTGCCTCCACTAGTACCCAGAATCTGTCTTATGCAGCCTGGGTGATTTATAATCCTAATGGTGAGTTGATATACCTTCAAGGTATCTGTCTAGGATGAACCACAAAAAATGTCACTGAATATAGTGCTATCATTGAATTCTTAACCGAGGCCATTGCTCTCGACATTCGTGCATTGATTGTTAACGTAGACTCGCAACTTGTTGTTCTTCAGCGTAATGGGCATTATTCTGTTAGAAATCCTCAAATCTTAAGGTTGTACTTGCGTGTTTGTTTACTAGAAATACATTTTGATTACATCACGTATCAACATATTCCTAGATGAATGAATGTGTTAACTGATACAATATTGTATTAGATAGACATTTGTGTAATTTGTAAAAACATCATCATCACATGATAAGATTCATACAGGAAAATATTTGTGTATATATATATATATATATATATATATATATATATATATATATATATATATATATATATATATATATATATATATATATATATATATATATATATATATATATATCAAGTGTTTGCATCCACGTGCATCATAAGTTCAAAAAATATGTATGTTTTGGTTACATCCAGAGACATCATGTCTCTCAAAAAATGTGCATAAAATAAATTCCTAGGTGTCTAGTCGGCGTGATGCTCATGGTAGCATGGGGCCCATACGAGCAGCCTTAATAAGCGGTGGACACGGTTCGACACCCCTGCAGTGTGTCTCTGGTACACACACGAAACATCATCAAATCTTGCATAGTCGGGGATCCCACTGGGGAGTCCCTCTAGGTTGCATATGATTTCCTCCTCCTCGCTTCCCTCACCATGAGGGGCCACATCAAAATCACGAGGAATCCTATGTGCTATTGGAGACATTCCTATACGTATTTCTAGGCCGAAATCTATAAATACATGGATTAACATCAAAATATACATAATAAAAAATCATAATACTCATCAAAATCAAAAAATGAGTCTTACCCAATGCTTCATCCCAATCCCCTCCTACTGTGAGTGGGAGATCCGCATCACCGGTAAATTCTATGCCAGAATAGGGTCAGTCCTCCACAACAATCAGTTGTCGGCAGAGCCACTCAAAGAACTCTGGTCTCTAGGATATCTGATGACTACCCCCCAATCTTTGCATCAAAGCCACCCAACGAACCATCCATGGCTCTTGGGTTGGTGGTGTAGGAACTATCACTTCTTGACATTGGAAAATTGGTAACCGTTCCAAGATGAATGGTACCAATATGGACCCATAGCCGAATTGTTTCAACTTTCCATTCTTGCATTTTTTCAACTAGCGTTACATATTGATCGTTACTTCCTCTGCCCATTTGTAGAGAGTTGGTGCCATAAAATCTACTGCAATAAGTCACTGTATTTTTGTGGCCTCATGTGGAGCTTGAACTCCAGCAACTCGCGTGATGGTGTCCAGCACTACTTTTAGTGCCAAATCGGGAATGGATTGGATGTCCACCTTCCCGCTTTTGGATCCTTTCCTTGCCCCTCGGCACACTCTATTAATGACCATGCTCATGTTTTCCATTGTGAGCGGGGTACCTGTCAGGATTGGTACTGCCCCCCTCCATGAAAATTCAGTTATGAAGTAAACTTCCGAGACCTCAATCTCTAGTTCTTGATCGTGAATTATGAATCTTTCCCAATCAATGTCCCATACACTGATCAAGTACTGTAACAACTCCGGTTGAGGCTCGGAGACATGGTGGCATGAAGAATTTCTTAAGCCCGCAGTCCCTCAAAACGCCCATGCATCTTACATTTCCCAAGGTTTGCTCATCTTCTTCACTATGTTCTCTTTCCTTCCATTCGATCACCATTTTTCTCTTTCACACCTCCAAAAACATCCATGTGGTTGTCATTAGTCAAATGATTTTCTTTTGTCGTGTTTAAAACTGGCTAACTTGTTGAATTTTGAGCTAAAATTTTTGGTCGCGGTTGGCGTGCCCCCATTTGGATTCAAGGTAGGTTGGTGCGATTTCGTGCCCAAAACCCGCACCGACCGTCGCACCCTAATTTACACAAAAATCCCTCCACAAATGTAAAAAATGGATTGTTGGCAATGAAAATTATATCAAAATGCAGGAAAGGATATGAGTTCTTACATGGAAAAGACAGATTCACGATTGGCCTTCTGGATTTTCTGATGTCAGCTCTGCAAAATCACAGTGAAAAAGGGTAAAAAGTGCTCACAAGAGGTAAAAGTGAAAAGTAATTTATTTTTACCATTTTTGGCATTTTATAAAATTTTCATAAACCTAATTAGGTTTTTGAACATATTTTTCAATTATTTTTCTATTTTATTTCAAAAAATGGGTTTTACCTGCGCCTCTTGTGTAGCAACAGGTCCTCAACGTGACGATAATGAAGTGACGAGTTGTATTTTATACTTTTTCGGACTCGGTAAAAACACAAAAAATTCATCCCTAGAGTCATCTTTCAGCTCTTTTCCAACTCTCGAAAATTGAAAAGATTGTCGAGACTCTTGTTGTTTTGAACTCATAAAAGGCTGCGAAACGATATCTACCCAGTATACGTTTACCCCTTTTTCGAGCTGGGATAGATTATTTACGAAAAAGGAATACCTTGGCCTATTGCGACTAAGAGGTTCTCTCAGACATAGTTTTCTACCTTTTCGTATTTGTGATACTACCTAAGAAAAGGGACCTATTGGAGTTTTCTTTTTCATTTCTTTTAGAACTCTCTAAACATTAAAAGATGTTAAGTTCTTCCTTTGTCAGACTCATTAAAACCTAAATGACATCGGGAACCGTCACCATGACGTAACCGAGTTCCTCCTTCTTGGGGCTCGTAAAATGTACTAGAATGGATTTTTCTGAAGGACAAACTTACATGACAAGCATATGTTATCCCCTTCAAGATTGTTTCCAAAAATAATTGGGGTACTCGCTAGTAACGTTGGAGAAAAATGGAACTAGTTCTATGTCGTGTCGGCAGTATGTCGCTCTTGAACATGACACTCATCTGTATTCGTGTCAGGTTGGGGACATCTCATTTCATCATTTTTTTCCTCCATGGGTTTGGGTAATCTATTTTGACCTCTCATCTGCCTTTTTCCATGTCATCATGACCTCATATCCCTTGATGTCAAATACTGCCAAATTCCAGAGTCGTGTCGCCGATATGTTCAAGAGAAGTTTCCTTTTGTAGTTCTCAACCTCTGATCCTCTTTTCGGTCCTGATTCACTATCATCTTTTTCCTCTATCTCGTGTCGATGATTGGGAAACATTATGGCCCTTCTTCGACTAGGTCACTTCCTGTCAACTTCAGCTCATTATCTAGGAAGAAAATCTAGAGACTCCCTTCTTGTACCTTGGAGCGTGCATACCTCAATGGCAAGTTCTTCACATTCGATGACAGGTCCTCATCATTGACCTTCAATCGAGTGATTCTGCGAATGTTCAATGCTAGATATAGTAAGGACTATTCAGCTATCTGCAACTATGTGAGAAGGGTGTATTTATAGGAGAGGAGGAGGTGGTTTGGGATCCCTCATAAGGTGGAAGGGAGACCTTATCCTTTAGGGAGTTGCTCAAATGTAGGAAATAAGAAGGCAAAGGAACGCCTTCGACATTATTCAGTCAAAAAAACCATGCTGAATCTGCTCATGAAGTGGTTGGGAATGGAAACTTCGCTTCTATTTTTAAAAAAATTCCAAAAATGGAACCAATGGAGTCGCCAAATTGTTGTGCAGGTAAATCCCCTCTGTGGATATAAGAGATCCCTCTAGCCCTGGAGTGGGTCTAGCAACAAGGGAACATTCTAATCCTTCGGATTCCTAGTTTATGAATGAAACTGAGTTGGGATAGATGACCTAACTTTGTTCCAACGCAGTTGTCGCAGCTATGGCAGCAGTCTCCCACCTCCTCCTCTCCTATAAATACACCCTTCTTACATAGTTGCAGCTAGTTGAACAGTCCTTACTATATCTGGTATCGAACATATGCAAAATCACTCGATCAAAGGCCAATGATGAGGACATGTCGTCGAATGTGGAGAACTTGTCATTGAGGCATGCAAGCTCCAAGGTATGGGAAGGGATTCTCTAGATCAACTTCCTGGATAATGAGCTGAAGTCGACAGGAAGTGACCTAGTCGAAGGAGGGCCATAATGTTTCCCACATCATCGACACGAGACACAGGAAGAAGATGATAGTGAATCAAGACCAAAAATAGGATCATAGGTTGAGAACTGTAAAAGGAAACTTCTCTTGAACATATCGGTGACACGACTCTGTAATTTGGAAGTATTTGAAATCAAGGGATCTGAGGTCATGATGATGTGGAAAAGGGCAGATGAGAGGTCAAAAAATATTACCCAAACCCATGGAGGCGAAAAATGACAAAATGAAATCTTACACAACATTTTGTCACCGTCCCTGCAATCCCCATCTCAAACATTGGAGGACCATTTTAGTGAATGGCAAGTTCTTCGCATTAGACGACAGGTCCTCATCATTAGCCTTCGATCGAGTGATTACGTGGATGTTTGATGCCAGATCATTTTTCGTATTCTATGGATCGTACTTGTTGTACCTTGAGATCCATTGTCATTATTGGTGGTTTATCTCGTGCTTGTTAACAACTTTCATCATTGGCTGGTAATCAGGTGATTTTCTTGCATGTTCGACTTCAGCTCACTTTTTGCATGCTTGAATTTGTACTTGTTCAGGTCGAGATGGAGCGCAAGACCCTTAGTTTTGTCTGATAAAATCCAAGCTACGAAATATTTTGGTTTATCATGACTATCTGCATGACTTTTTTGATTGGATGGATGCGACCATACCTGAGTCTATTTACTTGATCCTTCTTGCTAGATGGCTGCGTCCATACCTCGGATCTCATTTTTATATGTACTCTATTATGGATGGTTGTGCCCATGCCACATATTCATGTATCAGATATATCAATTGTACTTGTACTTGCAGGTCCTCTGATGGCGGTGTTTGGTTTGAACACGTTCTTGTAAAGCATTTCAATCCTCCCTCTCTCTCGTACCTCATGCTTTAGGGGGCATATGTTACACAAAATTTTGTCATTATCCCTGTAATCCCCATCCAAAACATTGGAGGACAATTTAAGTGACTTCTATGTATTTTCATACCTTGCAAAAAGTGTCATTGCATCCCTTGCCATGAGAAGAACATTTCCTTTGTTGACTATTCCTGGAGCAGGCTCTCAAAAACATATGATTTTGGGTCAGAGCTGGTAGGCATTTATGGCCTCGCGCCCATAGAGAAATTAGCCCTGGGCCTTGCGCCCATTGGCGCTCTGCTTCAGTGGACTGCCCTCGCCGAGCTATTTTTGGAAAGTTTTTTAAAATAGAAGTGAAGTTTCGATTCCAAACCACTTCGTGAGCGGAGTTGCATGGTTTTTTCAACTGAATAACATCAAAGACCTTCCTTTGTATTCTTGTTTCCTACATTTAAGAAACTCCCCAAAGGATAGGATCTCCCTTCCACCCTATGAGGGAACCCAAACCACCTCCTCCTCTCCTCTAAATACACCCTTCTCAAATAGTTGCAACTAGTTGAATATTCCTTACTATAGTTGGTGTGAGATAGAGCAGAGAGGAATCCATTGTCGAGAGAGAGTCTAGACCCATTACTTCGCTAACTCTAATCCCCAAAAAATTCTTGAGACGTATTTGACTAGACCCGTCGAAGGGGGCTGAAACATCAATGCTCTTTTGGTTGTAAAATTGTTCTCTCTACTTATTAATACATGACTGATGTTTTGATTCCCGTTTTGCATTTGATGTGTTTAATCTTTTTCAATACGTTTAGTTCTCCTTGACCAATTAAATAGTTATGAATTCAAGTATGTTTTTTTATGTTGTTATTATTCTCTGATCCTTGTGCAGGAACCTGAGTATCACCATTAAAATATCGTGACGTGTAAAGACGAAGATTAGGAGACTGTTTCCATAGCTACGACAACTGCGTTGGAACAAAGGTAGGTCATCTATCCAAACTCAGTTTCATTCATAAACTAGGAATCCGAAGGATTAGCATGTTACCTTGCTACTAGACCCACTCCAGGTCTAGAGGGATCGCCTATGTCCGCAAAGGGGATATACCTGCACAACACCTGGTGTTTGTGTTTGGCTTCGATGAGCAAGCCAACTAATGGGATCTTGTGTGCTTTCACCAATAAATCCAAACGGTTATATAACCGTACATATGAGGCCTGAATACTTCCAATGAATGAGGTGATATTCTTGTTGTTTTGAACCAATATTTGAACTCTTTATTTCTCCATCTCTACTTATGGCTTAATTTTCTTTGGAAATTTAATTGAAACCCCTTTTTATCGCATTGTCCATTCTTTCTTGGCGACAATGGAAGCTTGTACATTCTTTAGATTTTTAACAAAGTATTTTCTCTGCTGCTGCAAACCATGCAAGTGGAAAACCTCCTTATGTATGGTTATGAGCTCCTCATATAGGTATCGCATGGTCTCTCCAAGTGTTGATACTTCACCAAGTACCAATGCTCTCATTTCCTCCAAGTAGACCTATGCAGAAGTTGTATTTTGTGCTGTTGCATGAAGTTGTTCCATCTCTTGTCGGGAAGCTTATAAATTTGTGCCAAGTCCTTATTCTCGGCCGTCAAATACTAAGTTTTTGAGTTTTCTCCACCTGCAAAGGCAAATTTGGCTTCGACAATGGCATTTGGATTCTTGCTGATGTCCACTATTATCACCCTCTCTCTAGTGAATGTAGATGATGCATTATCATATGGAAAATTATTTCTCCATGATTTTACAATTATATTTTAGAATTCATCATAATACATATTGTATAAGTCAATTATCGGGTTACCATCAAGAGGAACAACATCGCCTTCTTTTCTCGGAGCTAACTCTGTTGCTAGAGGTGGTGGAGATTGAACGGTGACCTATGGTGCGCTCGATATCAGGTCAAAATCCTCATTTTGTGACTCCTATTCTAACTCCACATCTGTAACTTCAATCAAGTCTTCAATCTGCTGAGAAAGATCCTAATCCTGCATTTTTTCATCCTCCTCCTTTTATTTCTGGTTGGTTATGTTCTTGCCCTCCAACCTGTAATGGCATTGTTTCTTATGCTATGGTGCCTTGCCTTTCTTCATCTTCTTGCTTCTACTTCTTTTATTTTTCTTTCCTCCTCTATTCTCGTTCTTCCTTCAATTATTATTCTCCTTGCTTCAATCTTAGTTCTTCTTCCTGCAAGCTTTTCTTTTCTCTCTTCCTCCATTCTACTCTCTGTATCCTATGCTTCCTCTTTGCTTCTCCTACTAAATCTACTTTCATAAGGATTGGATCTAATTTATTATTGTAGAATTTTTATTCCTCTGGACTATCAACAACCTTTCTCTTTCCCTTATCCTACACAGGGTTCTTGCCTTCTGCTAGTGTTGCTTTTGGAGTTTTCACCTTTTGCGAAGTGGGTTGTGAAGTCCCTGCTAAACTAACCAGCTCACGGGGTTTGGAGGCATTGTAGAAATTTCCTCCATGGATCCTCCTCTGACCATTGAAATGTTTTGTTGAGCCGATGAAAGTAAATTTTCACACAGTGGTATTCGCAAATTCTACAGGGATCATAGAGACTAAAATATCGAGTACCTAATTCAAACCTCACTATTTCCTTTCCCTCGATATCCATGAATTTCAAGTTCTTTACCTCATATAATCCAATTTGCATAGGAAGAGTTGGCCAAGGTGCTTTCTTATTCTTGTGCAAACCACCTAACAACCCTATGGCGAGATGATATAACATCTCTTGCATGAAAATATTTTTGGTGGCATATCTTGGAAAAAAATGCAGCGACTTCTCTCCGCCAATCAATCTAAGGAAGGTTCCATCCAATGATGCAAACCAATTTGCGATCTCTACTATTACCTCCATTGCTCCACGTAACATGAAAGGGGGTTCTTCTTAAAATGTGAGCTTGTAAAGCATAATGATGAAATTCTCAGTTAGTTGTTCCATTACTCCTCGATGACTGCAATCTAAAATTGTCTTACAATATATATGCATGACAATTTCTCATGGTGTTTATGTCCATTTCATGCCAAGAAACTGATTTTGTGCATAGATTGCATCTAGTAAATATGCAGAGATATAAAACCTTTCTTGCTCGCCCTTGAGAGGATTTCGGACATGTGCTACATGGGCTCTCAACTGTCGAGCCAACAAATCTAACCAGTTGAATGACTTCCCCTCGCTCATAATTTGGTTCAATAAGACTTCCCACCCTTCATGAAAAGTCTTTGTGCTTTGCTGACCATGTGTTATAGGTCAATTTGGGCACCATTCCCAATAACCTGGTTAACTGGGCATCATCTCCAGGACCAATGATAAAGGGTCTATCATTCCCTATCATTTCAGTTGTTATATGCCCTAAGACAAGAACAAGACAAATCAAGCAATACTTTCATCAAGCAAAGGTTTCCAAGGTTTGAAGCTTATTATATGGCATATGAGAGATCACCAACACAGGCTCTAAGGGGACTAAGTGCATTGCATATGTAGGTAGCCCCATGCAAGGCTGCTCTGAAAAGAACTTCCCGACATTCAACGGTGCGTTGGTCACATTGGGAGCAAAATTTCATTGTTCCAGAATCTCCACTTGGCCAGTGCCTTCTAGAAGGGTTCACATGTGTCAAGCTTCGAATCCAAGTGTCCATTTGACATATACATGATTGAGAACATGTCTTGCCTACTATTTGAAATTCATTGATTGCAAAACAACCTTCATTTCATCTATAAATTGAGCACAGATTTGAGTGTTTGAGAAGGAAGAATTTGAGTAGAGAAATGTTGGAGAATTTTCAATTGAGAGCTAGATTTGTGTAGCTACTGCTGGAGAGATTTATACTGTGATGATGCTTGGGGACGTTACTGGAAGGGTCACTTCAAATCAGTCACTTGGTTGTAACCTCTCCTTCTATCATCAATAAAGAATACAACTTATTTTTCCCTATATGCATCTGTATTGGCTTTGATTTTCCATATTGCAAGATCTTAGTTGATGTATATGGTTTATGCTTTACTAATTTAGAAAACTAACTTGAATAGATATCTATATTATTGCATCTTCTGTTGTTTCAGTGTTCTTTCTTGCAGGAAGCATTTCGCACAAACTGCTTGAATTTGAAGCTGCAACGGAAGCGGCAGAAGGAGCCATTTAGAAGTGCTTGGATCACAAGTAACCTTCTAATCCTCTATGTGTATCAACTATTAGTTAGGAGAAATAGTCGTATAGTCTTTCACCTGTTGTTCTAGACTAGCACTTGTCTAGGGAAGTGCGATTTATCCGTAATTCACAATTCTGGCCCAAGAAATTGGCGACTCCATTGGGGATCATTTCTCTTAGTTCTAGGTGTTTAAGCCTCTGATTTTCTCTGTTTATCCACCCAATATTTGTTACTCATAAAGATTAAAATTTTTCAAAGCCAAATTTGCAAATATGGTGAGTTAAAGAGTAGTATTTTTCTTTATATACTGCACCCAGTGCACCCTTAGACTGGACACAGTGCTTTGCAGAGCACTGTCTCCCTTCCTAGCCTGCATTACAGAGCACTGTCTCCCATTGGAGACTGCGTTTACTCCTAAAAACACACAGATTCCCTTGAATTTTCCTTTGCAATTTGCTTCAGTTTTGTTTGCTGCTAGGTTTTGAAAGTTTGATCCTCAATTGACCAGTGACTCTATATACTTCTTCCTCCTTTGACTGAAAATTTGTTCAATGTTTGTTTAAAAAAATTTTCTTTATCATTGACAAGTTGATTTCAAAGTAATTTTTATGGTCGCATTAAGAATCATTTGCTTTCGAAATAGGAAATTGTCATAAAATCTTCATTTCCTTGATAGGAGAAATTGTTGTTGAAATCCTCATTTTTCCTTCAAAAGAGAAATTGTTGTTTGTATTCTTCATTTCTCGAAAGTAAAAGGCATTTAAATTGTTGATTTAGTACACTTAGTTTCTTTTCTGCATTTATAACATTAAAGAAACTGAAAAGAAAAACTTGCATTTTCATGTAGATTGTGTGTGTTTTGCAAAAGGAACATTAGGAAATCTGCATTTAGTTTGTGCTCATTGATTTGTTTGCTCTCTTCCCTTAGTAGATAGGATTTTCATTGAAGAAGCTGAAAGTGAAAGATTGTTTATCATTCTTAGCTTGCATTTTAGGAATTTCATACACATCATCGCAGTGAACCTTTGAAAGGCAAATTATTAAGCAAGATCAACATAGAATTAATCTCAATTTACCTAACAACGCATTGGAACCATAACGATAACATTTAGAAGGTCTAGGCTAGATACGTGTTCCAGCGTTGTAAAACATAGCAGCTGTTGTTAACTTGTTTGCGATACATTCCGAGTGTGATACCTCACTCCACGTATGTAAGTATATCGTAGCTCGTCCATGTACTTTCGGGTATATCGAGCGGTGTTACAGTATGATAAGTATAAAGGGGTGCTCTCACTGTGCGGTTTCGCATTAGACAACGCTAATACGGACTTGGGCCTCCACATACCTTCGGGTATATTTGGTGTCTTCTCAACTTAGTGTTCCTAAATTGATGTCATAAATTGTCAACCAGGGCTAGTAAACTATTGAAGTGAAGTGCACTATATGTGGCTAGGTATCTTCTTCCTACTTCGTTGTGTTTAGTGTTTTTGGTTTTGTATTTTTTGTGTTAAGAGGAAAAGAACTAAATTGTTGGCAAAGAGAAGTTACTGACCACACTAAAACAGAACAAAATCTACTCTAAACTGTGTATGACACCTAAGAACAGAAAATGCTAATTCAAAAATTGCAAAGCTTGACAAGGAAAGTAACTCATAACATTAACTCAGTCCAATTAATTTCATTAGAGGTATGTTGGAACAACTTGAGAAAAGGATAAGTTTGATGTAATGAGGTTCTCTTTAATAAACAACAACTTACAATATCACAGAGAAAATCTTATCCAGGGTTAGAAATTTGTTGGAACACTTTGAGAAAAGATTATCTGCAATTTAGTAAGGAATCCTATGCTAACATAACTTATGATACTAGAATTAACCCACTCTGCAACTCAAAATATTACTATTAAGCCTCATTCAAGGGTTAGAGGTCTCTTGGAATAGATTTGGAAAAAGGGTTGTTTGTAAAATTATGAGAAATTGAAGAATAGTCAAGAACTTCAAAATGATATAACTAATTCTTGTCCATATGATGATGATGTGTTAAAAGAAATTAAGAACAAGAGCAGTTTGTAAATAATGAAGGCCTTTAAGTCTAATTTAACAGAACTAGAATACAACTAGCTAATAAAACTTGAAATACAATGAACATAACTGAAATAAAATGCAATTAACCTCCGAAGTATTATAGCTCTATCTCATTCACGTGTTAGTGATATGTTGGAATAGTTCATAAGAATGAGATTGACTGTAACATTCGATGTAAGTGAACATAAAACATGAATTTCATAAAACTGCCTAAATTAGGAACAAAACAGAGCTAAAGTCACTTATCTAAAAAATATGAACAAAGCCTTTCGGACAATAGGGGCCCTCTACCATCGGATTGGCACACGAATCTCCCCAAAATTGCTTCAGATCATGCATTAAAGTTGTACTTCTTTCATTAAAGGAGAACGCTTCAGAAACAGAGTATCACAATTTTGGAAAACTTAACAACAAGACATCAACTAGCTATCTGTCTCTCGGTTCACCGAGTTATTTTTATAAGAAAAATACATAACTGTCATTGA